>JAPMOQ010009429.1:2079755-2232448 GCA_026543055.1 Argiope trifasciata
TATATAAGAATTAATCGGCTCAAACATTAAACGCAGTTCAAGCAAGATGTTCATCATTTCTTTTATTATTTATTTATTATATTTATATACTTACCATCCGTTTATGTACTTTTAAATTTACATGCGTAATAATTTTTAATTGACTAATTCGATTAATTTCATGTGTTTCTGTTTTCTCACATCATAAGTTGAAATTTTTAAAAAATGTTATTCCATATTAATATTTTTAAGAACTGAAAGTTCAATAAATGGGACAACAAAAACTTGTTGTCAAAGATAAAATCTGTACATGTGTTACGCTAAAAAATTTCTTAGATATCCCGTACCATTTTTCAAGCATTTCTGCATTTTTTCCACCTCATAAATATTGAAAGAACTTTGCAGGCTCAAATTAAACATTTTAAGGGCATTTACGCAATATAAATCTCGCGATTCCTTTCATTCAAACTTTCAAAACCGATATTCCCTTATTGGCTCTAAATTAATCTTTATATAAATAGATTTAAGAAGCAAAATTTGACGAATAGATATAGTGGAGCGTTTAATTGCATATCAATATTCAATACGCCATTAAAATTATCTCGAGAATACGAGTGTATTATGTATAAAAAATGATCAAGTGAAATTCAAATGTAATTTTAAGCAATATAATAAAAAAAGATGACAAACTTTTCTTAATGCAAATAAATAACCAGACTTTTTTTTCAATTCCAAAAATACAAGGATTTTTTTAAATAATTTATTATAAATATATATAATAAATAATATATAAGCTAATATAAAATGTTGTAATTGTGATAAAAATGGTACAAGAATAACATTTCAAAATTTATTTAAATGATATTTGCTTTTAATTTTAATCAACTCGAATGAAAGCTCTCTTTCAAAATGCCAGAAAAAATGTTGAGGACTTGAAACCTTCTGTATTTGTGGGGCCCATAAACAATTGCCTACTTTGTCTATTTTATATCCCATTTTATTTAGATAACTGATCGATTTATCTGAAGTTTTTATAACCAAAAATATTAAATTGGATATTTTTCCTTCCATTAATTTCTATATAAGTTACCGATTACTTTGTACCCGGTTCTTATAAGTGAAGGTTGATCATTATTAATAACAACCAGGTAAAGATTTTCAAAATTGTATGGTGCTATTATTATTACAGTTTTTTTTTTTTTTTTACTAAAACTTTCCGAAAAAGATCAATACTCAAATTGCAATTTCAATGAAGTTTCAATGTTAATGTGATTTTTTAGCTATTATTCTGGTTCTTCTATATATCCATTTTAAACTTTGTTCGCATTTCCGGGATTCCCAAGCTACACCCGGGAGAAAAGGAAATTTCGAAAGCTGTACAGTATTATAAAAAAAAAGCATTCTTTTTCCAATTTTATTTTCTTTCAAATAGTTTCTCTTTGCACTTATTTGATTAATTCCTTATTTTCAGGGAATTTTAAATTCTTAATGAAGACCACTTTAAATTAAAATGAGAAAGAATATTGCAGGAGTTTAACTTTTTGGTCCTATGTATTTAATGATACTCAAAACTCTTAAACAAATTTTGTTATAATAATCTAGAATTGATTTAATTTCTGGAATTGTCTTAAAATGAAGTAAATATTTGTGATCTAGAATCTAAAATTTTATAAATAGAATAAAAATATCTATCTAAATCTATCTTTATTTTCTAAGGAAAATCATAGTTTAAATGTCCCTAAAATAATTGATGATGAAATCTCGGATATTAATCTGGAAAACATACAATAACTCAGCATATCCTAAAAGACTGATATAAATTGCAAGCCTACAATAAAAAATTTTATTCTTTATTTTATTTTAAGTTTCAAAAAGTTTTAATAAACTTGGAATATGTAGTATAATGATCTCATCTACTCTAACTTGAAATTATTATTTTTATTAAAACGAAAATGGTTAATTTTCTGTTTTAACATTCTTTTTAAGATAAAATAAACAGTTTCATTGTTTATGAAACTAGAAAAATAAAATAATGTACTGTTTTTAAAATACAAAAAATTATATTCAATATTTTGAAGATGGAAGAATATTTACAGCCGCTCACTGAGCGAATATATTACATCAAAATCTGTTTTTGATTAAAATCCATTTATCGGCACCCCTTCATATCATAAACAGATGACAAGTCACCGATATCAAAATTTAAAAAGATTCTAAGTGAAGCAATACAGTGAAGTTATCATAGTTCAAGATTGATAGCTTAAAGTGTTTTTTTTTTAATCTTTAAACACTCTTCTTCTCTATTAACTAAATCGGATTTTCAAATTTTGAGATGAATTGCTTAAAAAACTTGAGATTGATTGCTTCATCATTCAATGTTTAGTATATTGAAAATTCATAGATAATTATTTTTGTTAAATACTTGAAACTGGGTACTTAAAACCAATATGTTAAATTGACAAAATCTGTTTTTAGAAAAAGAATATTTTTTAAAAATTCGAAATTCATTGCAGTTTAGTAAAATTTAAAACCGTAACTTAGAGTCAAAATTAAAAAATAAATCAGAATCATTTTTTGGGGAAACTAATAGTTTAGTATGAGAACTACCAAGAGAAAACGAATATTATTCTCCGAAGAATACCTACGTTCTGTTCTAGGAAAGACAGTATGCCTGCGCGAGTCTTGTTTCTTTGAAATATTTTTTTGAATTAATTAAGTCATTGGATGTCTCGAAATGTCAAATGTCCGTAGTAATGTCAATGGCCTTAAATCAATAGTGGCATAAATAAATATTTTTCAGTCGATAGGAGACACGATAAAAATTATTCAAATTATCTCAACTCTACAATTGGGTTGCAGCCTTTAATTAATAACTTTAACTCTAAATTTGAATTAGCTTCCTTGATTTCCATTTCGTCGCAACTCGAGGGTTGTGCTGGGACGGACATTGAGATTTTGAATCCTTAATAAGAGGAGGTCACGTGAACTCGCTTTCCAAATTTATACAAAGCACCAATGAAGAGACATTTGACTCCATCGATTTAGCATGGAATGGATTGCCTTACACAAAGATTCTTCGTTAGGTCCGAAGTCTTATAACATAATCAACTCTTCAGTCTTGAAAACATGAAATTATCACCAGTTCATCAGGATATTCTCAGTAGTACCACAGTGACCTGGTGTAATGGTGTCGACTTCGTCAGATATTTGAGGTTATAAATCTTTTTCCACTAAATATCCATCCTGTATTCCGGTTTGTAAACGTTAAATTTGCTGTAGTAAGCCAGACATTCACCCGTTGATATGGTGTGGAAGTTTAGAGAGGGGTGGTAACCCAGGCATTACTGATTGAAGTTCAAAATTACTAGGTCCGTAGTAAAACAGCTTTAGTGTCTCTTCTAAATTGGACGTTAAAATAACTAAATTTTTGTTTATTTAATTCCACAAAATCCAGAAAGCCCAGCACTTGCGAAGAATGCTTGAAAAAGGTTATGACAAGCACAAAAAGTAAACAACGAAAAGAAAATTAAATACTTAACCAGCAAAATATATTTTTTATCTTAATACAGAATTGTAGAATTCCAACTTAGCAGATAAAAAAAACTTGCTTTGTTTTCTGTCATTAAAAATCATTTACCATATTTTCAACATTCATTTGAAAATTTGATTAAAAAGAAAAATTAATGAAATCGATAAAAGTTCCTTTCCCAAGAAATTCTTAAAAACACAGTATTGCTTTCCTTCTGTCTAATACTGCGAAACTTAAAATTTATTTCAATCAACATTATTTGCAATATGACACTCATTCTTATTTAAACCATGTAATGCGCATTCT
Organism: Argiope trifasciata; assembly: GCA_026543055.1. NCBI lineage: Eukaryota > Metazoa > Arthropoda > Arachnida > Araneae > Araneidae > Argiope > Argiope trifasciata. The sequence continues at coordinate 2,083,570 of JAPMOQ010009429.1, forward strand.
ACGTTTGTGACAAATGAAAGAAGAAATCTGCTTTTAAATTTTCCCTTTAGAACTAGAATAACAACCACGTTATTTTTTATTTCTCTAAAGATGCAAAGGGTACACATATCGTCAAAACAAACGACAGCACATCTTCGATCTTTAGTGCTCACAGACTTGTTTAAAAGCAGTAATAGGGCAAACCGATCTTTTCGGGTAGCAGTTTGTTCAATTTTTAACAGGAACGGATAGCTCATTCGACGAGAATTACTGTGATAAAATGAACATAATTCAGTAGAAGACCTATCCAGACGCTTTTCTAGAGAGCGATAACTTAGCATCCAACGACGGTCGTTTCTCTTAAAAACATTTTGTCCGGCTAAGGAAATCATTGGACGTTTAGGACTGTCAAGGCACTCACGAATAAATACATTCCAGCCATAGTGAGCGTCATCGCATTAATGCATACCACGTTTTTTTCTCGTTTATTAACATATTTTCTCAATTTGCGTGAGAAACCTTCTCCCGTCGTTTTTCTTTTATTCCTGTTGTCTTCCGTTTTTCTTATGAGAAAAAAGCATCGGAAAAAGGGGAAAAATCCTAACATCCATGGAAATAAAGACTTTTTAATTCGTTTTAAACTGCATTTTCTTTGAAAGATATCATACTCATTCAGAAATAAAAAAAAGCAATAAGGATAATGATTTCTATTGTCAGAAAATGATGGGAAAATTCATGTTTTAAGATTAGTATTTCGTTTATGGGTTTCAATAAAAGAAAAAATAATTTATAGAGTTATTATTTTTTTTTTCAAAAACTATTAATTCAGGAGACAAATATTCATGGGAGATAGAAGCAGGTAATGAATGAAAGTGTGTATTAAATTATGTTTACGTTTTATTAAATAATTTATTTGAAACATAGTGGTCGATATGAAAGCAATTTTGAAATTCTAAATGTTTCGAAAGACTACAGTTCGTTTATTTCCCGTTTTAATAAAATAGGCACGTTCAAATAATAGTACTAATCCGAAAGGAATTAAAGTTTTGAAAATTCAAGGTAATACATTTGAAATTTAACATAGAACTCAAGGATTTCATTTTGAAATGTTTCATACATTCTATCTCGTCTTTAATACCACTAATGTAAGGTTTCTCATTAATGAATGTTAGCATCAGTAAAGAAAAATGATACTTGTCAGTAAATGAAACACACCAGAAGTTAATAAGTCGGCTTTAATGCCTACGAGATCAATTACGAAATAAAAGCTTGGGAAAATTAATTCCATGTCGTATAGTTATGTACTTTGCGTTTCATCAGGTGCTTCTCGATACACTTTCATTCAACTTGTATTATTTCTTGTTTCTCAATATAGGATTTTATAATCAAATGTTTACGTATCTATAATTGCGCTATATTTTTGAAATTTTTTATTGTTTTTGACATTACGGTATTTTAACAATTTCAGTTATCAGTTCATCAACTAAATTATTAAAATTTTGCTTCTATTTAAATGGAAGCACCTGATAATGATCGTCAGGAAAAAAATAATTTCATATTGTTTTCAGTAAGTAATTAAATACTTAAAAATGTAGTAGAAATTAAATCAAAAATTCACTTTTTAATCTCTTACCCTATTTTTTATGAATTTTACTGAATGCAGCAACAGAAAAATAAAATCTATGCAGTTCGAATTCAAAACTTAAAACATTATATAAATGTGCAATTTTGTCATTTGTATTAATAAAAGCAAAAACCCAATCTTTTAAAACACTATCACAGTTCAGAGCTTAGATATATTTTATTTCTAAACCTAAATGATTTTGAATTCATTGAGGGTGCATATGGTAAAAAATTTCATAATTCAAAGAAAAGTATAATATAACTATAATATTTAGAAAAGTATTATATAATATAGAAAATTGGAATATGTTATGATATAGGTACAAAGGATATTATGTATTATTTATTCATGCTCATGTGATTCAAAAAATAAAACAGCATTTAAAATCGTTAAGATTCTTCGTATTATCATGCCGAAAAAAACCCAACTCAGATTAATCGTATCCCTATAGCTTTTTCAGGAAGTTTTGGCCTGGTTGTAAGGCATTGGCATGGGGAAGGGAAGAAATTTAAATTTCCTAAGAACAATAAGATCAATCGCCTTTTTAAGCAAAATAGATTTAAAGCCCAAACTAGATAAACCATATTATTACGATTTTTTTTATCTCAATCAGCGGTAGGTAACAAAAACATTGTAGGCAGATAAATTTGCATATAATGATAAGATAAATAATTATCAGATTTCTACAAAATTTTTAAAAAATTCGGTGTTACTGAATTTGAGGTGTTTTTTTTTTTTTTTTTCCTAATTTAGAATTTCGTGCTGAAGCATTATTAGTCAACTTTAATTATATTAGCACAGCTTTTATTACTAAGTAATAATTATTCATTTTAGCCCGATGATCTTAAAACGGAAAGAAAAGATTATATTTAAAACTGAAACTGATTATAAATCAAACCTGATTTGAGATGTACCATAAATGCAATATACACATAATTCTATAAACTTTTAACTATTTTCTAATTTATTCAGTTCCTAATTTTAGTACACACTCCCTATACTATATATATTTCCTGTTCAAATTTTGAATAGTTAATAAAATACTTTTATTCCTCCACTTAAGTTCAAATACATTTTTTAAACTTGTAGTATTTAACACTTGATGTTAATGCAGTTTTTTTCCAAATATTAATTGAATTTCTCCAGTAATTTCTATTTGGTATCCAAAGTCACCAAGTTTGTTGCGAAGCTCTGAGATTTTTAACGCGACAGCTGATCACAAATTATATTTTATAATATATATATTATAAAAGTGTGAATTGAATTTTAAAAAAATACATATCACTCGTTAAATTAAATTTAACGATATTTTTCTTAGAAATATCAGAAAAGAAGTCAAATATATTACTCTTTGAGTGTAAAATAATTTTTTTATAAATATTTGTACTAGGAGCACTTTTCCCTTGAGCATGAAAATAATTTAAAAGGCAAAAAAAAAAGAAAAAAAAGAAATACAGTGCACTATAGCTCTAAAGCAAATAGCTTTAAAAATTTTTAATATTCACATTATAACCTTCTTGAGTTAGGAAAAAACCTTTTTGTAATTTTCTCTATCTGTGAAATCGACGATCTTTAAGAGAAAATAGCTAAGTGAATGACATTTTGCATGCAATCTTTCTGTCAAATTTCAGTGAATATAAAAATCTGTATTAAATGTTAGACATAATAAATTAAAACAGATTTTGGCTATCTGTTAATGAGAAAATAAGCATAGCCGTTCAAAAATGTAATAAATGAAATTTGTAATAAATTAAATGAATTTGAAATTTGCAATCAGTGTTATAAACGCTTAAAAATTTTCAGTCAAATACAAAATCTCATACTGTTTTTATGCATTTCTTTCCATAAGAATTGAAACTCAACTAAAAAAAGTACAGAATAAGTTAAATGAAAATTGACATGTGATCTATACATTAATATTTTAAATTCTGCTCCGAATTTTTGACAAAATTCAAAGAACATGAATTCCACTTGTTTTATTATTTGGATAATATAGACACAATTTCTCAAAATGGTATCAAGCTAGTGAATATTCCATGTATTATTTAATATCAATCTTTTTCGTCGATAAAATTCATTAAGCAGATAAATTTTTAAAGTATATATATATATATATATATATATATTATTCTCGTACTTCGACACTTCGCACACATGTATTCTTCATGCCAGACATGTAGATGTAAAAAATGCAGAAAATATAGCAGTGATTGTTTTCTTACAGAACATTATTTTCATCTAGAGTTCAGAAATAATATAACTTTTTCAATGCATTAGTGAAAATTATTTTTTAATCGAAAACATTCTAGAAAATTTCAAGAATAACTTTTTATTATAAAATTAATACTTCAAAATTTAACAGAGAAGTTTAAAAGAAAATAAAGCCGTGAAATATTTTTTTTCCTTTTGGTCCTCAGTCTTGACATATCATTTGTTTGCACAATTTTTTTATCTTGAAACATTGATGCGCTGATAAGTTTTGCAAACACAAAATTAAGTAAATTAAATAAAAATGTGAGAACGATATTACTTATGTGGATGTTCCTGATATTTATAAAATTAAAAAGAAGAGTTACTTACTTCAAAGAATATCAGTGTGCCTAAACTGTCTTTGAAAATCCTCTGCTGTTACCATTATCCAGAATATCAAACGCTTAGATATAAAATTTCCTTAATTAAAAAAGAACTATAAAAAAACGTTGTAAAGAAATTTGGTATTTATTGAATTGTTTATCTTGTCTTAACACCTATTCAATTTTGAATAAACATTATTGAAAGAAAACTTTTTACTGAGAAAGAAATATATAAACAGCGTGAAGAAACATTCAATTTAAAAAAAAATATGAAACAGTGATCTACGAATCAATGAACATCCTATTATCAAAGTCGAAAATACATTTGAAAACCCACTACTAGTTGCATTTTTCAGGGAAAGAAATTTCTCCTTATAAATATTGAATTAATAAAATTTGAGTCAATAGCACACATGACTGATAACAGAAACCAAAAACTAAAGAATAACGTGTAAGAAAGAGCAATACTTTACGTTACCTCAATTAATGGTTATTTCACTTCACTGTCGATTTTCTTAGCAGAAACCTTTGCCTTTTCTAAAGGGAAAAAGCACTATTTTTAGAAGAACGCACAGAATAAAGATATTAACTTTCCAGAAGAGACAAAATAAGTTTAAGCTTAAGTACTGTGAGATACTAAGAAACACTTTCACACAGATATGAAAAAATATAATTTATGTATCGATTATAAGTGGACAATAAATTTTTGAAATATAAAAGTTCTTTAAAAAATGTGTGCTTTTTTTTACTCTTCAGAAGAATGATTTTTAAAAATTCCTAAGAAGGATTTGAAAAAACGACTTAAGTCAAAAAGGACGTATTCTAAAGCAAATGCAATTATGGCAATCCGCCGCTTCAACTCTTATTATTCTTTGCATAAACGGGAATTTTTTTAGAAAATTAATAAAGACACAAACAATACGAAAAAGCATTCAATGCGTCATAAAGCACCAAGTTTTTGAAATTGGGGAACCTTATTGAAAATTATAGTCTTATACTTATTCTAATTGACAAATATCTTTAATAATTAATCACTCTGCACAACAACAATTTTTTAAAAAACAGAATTCAAGCAAAAAGCTTTCAAGGTCAAGAATGGTAAAAGACTAAAATGAAGAAAGATTTTCTCAAATATTTATCTATGTAGAGGTTGATTTATGTTTCTTTGCTGATTTCTTATTATCCTATGCAGAATGTGAATTTTTTTAGAGAATTAAGAAAGACACAAACAATGATAACACACGAATACGAAGCATAAAATGTGTCATAAGACATCAAGTTTTTGAAATGGAGAGCATTTCTTAGAATTATATACTCTTAAAATGATCCTGAATGACAAATTTCTTTAAATAACAAATTATTCAAAAACAGAATTCAAGCAACATAATTCCAAGGTCAAAAATACTAAAAAGACCGAATGCGAAGAAAGACTTAGTCTAATATTTAACTATGTAGAGGTCAATTATGCCTCTTTGCTGATTCAGTTCTTATTTCTCTTTGCAGAAAGTAACTTCTTTTAGAAAACTAAGAAAAACAAACATTGATGACTCCAATACAAAAAAGTATTCAATGTCTCTTAAAGCATCAAGTTTTTGAAATGGTAAAGATTCTTCAAAATCATATAGTTATAATTATTCTGAAAGGCAAATTTCTTTAAATAATTAATAATTCTACTGAAAAACAATTTGAAAAAAAAAAACAGAATTCATGCAAGAACATTCCATAGTTGAGAGTAACAAAAAAGACTCAAGATAAGAAAGACTTTCTGATTTTTATCAAAGTAGAGGTCAAATATGCCTCTTTTCTGATTCAGTTCTTATTATACTTTGCACAAAGTGAACTAAGAAAAACACAAACAATGATGACACTAATGCAAAGAAATACTGAATGTGTCATAAAATCATGACACTAATGCAAAGAAATACTGAATGTGTCATAAAAATCAAGTTTTTGAAACGGGAAACATTCTTGAAAATTATGCACCATCATAATTACTCTGAATGATAAATTTCTTTTGAAAAATTCAAGCAATAAAACCTTACAGTCAGAAATGGCAGAAGAAACTGAAGCCAAGAAAGAGCAGGGTTTTTACTCAAATGTTTATCTAAGTGGAGCTCAATTACACCTCACTGGCTACCCGGTTCTCCTTATCCTTTCCTGAAAGAGAAAAACCTTTCTCTTGGAGGGAAATTAATGACGAATTCTTAGATAGATTATCACCTTTTTTTTTCTTTTCTTTTTTTTTTTTGACACCTGCACCCGGAGCGGCGTCCGTGGCAAAACAGGACGCCCTTAATTAACCTCTCTTCTACTTTAGGGAATCACCGATGACAGGCTGAGGTGTTAATGAATTTGTATTGCTTGTACGGCTACTCTGGATGCAAGGGAAAGAAATTCACAGAAGTGGAGCTAAGTTAAAAACTTTGTATTCTTAATTCAATAGAGACTGCTGTTTTTAAATTCATATATTCAAACGCTAAGATAAGGCAATTTTTATTTCGTTTTCTTGTACGAGGGTATCTCTTATATCTAAGGAATTTTGTTCTTCAGTTTTGTTTTAGCATGGAATTATCTCAAATGCGTTTTTTTAGTAAAGCAGCGTAATTTGTGTCCAATTAATATATTAAAGGAGTTTGCTTAGTTAGAATTGTTAAGTGCATTACTTAATCTTGTGTTTCATAATTTTTATCAGTATTTATAAGAAGATTTAATCTTTTTGTTGCAGAATACAGGCAAGATAAGAAAGAGGATTCATTACGTTTTTTGGGAGTTCTTTTTTACGGAATTAATTTATTGAAATGACCGAGATGAAAGATCACTCCAGTAAATGTATTTTATGGTAAAATAAATGTTTGTCTAAAACAAATGTGGAATGAGAAAAGGCAACAGCAATTTAACAATAGAACCTTAGAATCGAGACTACAGAATTATGAGATCTTTTTACCTTAAAATATCTGCTTGGCATAATCGGGTTTATGGAAATATGTATCAAGTTTGGAATAAATATTTATCAATTATCATAACCAGTGAAAAAACGAAGAAAATTTGCAAAAAACGATTTTAAAATTAGTTAGAGATCGTTACTCAATACACTTAGTTCGGTAAATATTGCAAATTTAAATTTATTTATAGAAACGCAATTTAATTTTATTTATCATACACGCACTATATATTAGATTTATGAAATATATGCTTTTCATGCTCATGCTTTTCTTCTCCAGTTTATCTCTCTATTTAATCAGATCTGAATTAAATTGAAATCTCTCCTTCATCCTGAAATTTCTGCGGGCTAGTGTGTGTGTGAGTGCACATTTTACTATTATAATATTGAATGACATTATAAATCATAGTGCCTATTAAAATTGACAATTCTCGTCCTTTCAAAACTATTTGTTCCAATTTCTAAATAATATTTTTAAGTAATGATTTAATAAATTTTGTGGTCGGAGGATTAAGAATGAAATTATCTCGATGAGAACTTTTGAGAAATGTAAGTAAATCTGAAAAATAGGGACATTTAGTTAATGTACCATAAGAATTCAGGCATTATGAAATATTTTTCATTATTCTGAATAATGATTCCCCGGAGTATTCTATGGCATCTTTTGTTTAAGAAAGGTTAAATTTTATTTTACTAAAAGGAATACCATGTTTATAACCTAACAAATTCTCAGAAAAGTTTAGACTTTTAATTTTCTATTCAAAATCTGTATTGACAAGGGATTAAATATTGTGTTTCAAGATTTAAAACATTATAGTTTTTTAAACAAGTGTTAATGGGTTATTTGCACATCACAAAATACAGTTATGAGCAACGATATATGGTGAATATAGAGTATGTAGAAAATCGTAGATTCCTAATCATTTTCCTCCAATAGTGGATCGACATTGAGTTTAGTATGAATGAAGTTCCTGTTTTAGACTAATAAACGTATCATCATCATCATTAGCTTGCTATGGTGCGAGTTTTAAAATCTCAAAAAGGGGCGTTAATTTTAATACGGACATTTAAAGTTTCCCTTGAGTATTATAAGGGAAATATTGAAAGTACTTTTTTTCTAATTCTAAATAAAACCAAGAGGATTTAGGAGTTTAGTGGCATGTTCAGAAAATAGGTAGTTCCATCAGAAATGTTTTATGCTCTAAAAAATGTAGTTTCTAGATTTATTTTTATGTTATTGTTGATAGTGATAAATAATCTACCCTTTTAACGTGCTAATTCAACCATAATCTTTGATTAATCAAGCTTAACTGCAGAATAATAGGATAGTTTAAATTGTGAACTTTACAAACATTAATTTTGGTTTCATTTTAAAAGTACTTCTCTTCATTTTTTTTCCACGTACACAAATCTGTATTATCTTGATTTGTTTAAGAAATATTGATTTGTAACTTTATCTAGATTTCTACATCACTTTGTATGCAATATCACACTTCCTTCGAGTGTTCAATGTAGACATTATTTTATTACCTTCATTTTTTTTAAAAATTATCAATTTTTAAATTCCTTTCAGATTTTTGAATTTATTTGTATTTAATAAAGTTAATTCTTGTCAGTGTTATGGGTAAAAATAATCTTTACTATCGCCGTTTGTTTAAGAATTATAAGTTCTAAAATTTACTTCAGACTTTTGAATCATTCTGTTTTCAACTGTGATATAATCCTCTAAATGTGTAAAATATTCTCTACTTTTACTTTTGACTCAAAATCACGCCTTTTAAATGAAATTCTCATTAGTCAAATTACAGCTACATGAAACCTATCATTACTCATACATTTTGATGGAAACTCTCATTTCACAAAGCTAATAATCGAAGTTCTATCCAGTCTCATGGAATTAAAAGTTAGTAAGGTAAAATAACGTCAAGGAGATAACGTTTCTACAGTCTTACCAAAAGCGCAGTCTCTGGTAAAAATTCATAATGATCGCAACACTCAACAAATGCCACGCAATTAATATAGGAAAGCGCATAGCATTTTATTAGATTGCCGTCAGAGGAAGCAACGAAAGAAGGATGCAATGCTAACAAACCACATCCAATTATTGTTTAACGCATCACTACCCGTAGCTAAAGAAATTTTGCCTTCGTTATCGGTGCTGATCCATCGCAGGCAAATGATTCCTGAGATTCAGAGGCGGAATCGACGTCCGGAATTCTACCTCTCATTGGATTTTTGCCCCTTCTGTCACGCGCGTCCTAACGGTCCAACGGAGAGGAGGTTTTACATTGAGGGATGTATTAAATCGGACACTTCAAAGTTGGGGGCATTGAGGGTTTTGTCGTATTTATTTGGAATTTTAATTCTTTTCTAATAAAAAAAATGACCAACATTATGCCCTACCATCTATTATTTTTTTATCATTGATATCCATGAATATTATTTACTTTTGTTTCCTGTTTTCACTAAAGAATTGTTTCTCATTGATACCACTGATGTTTAAAAATTTTACCTTTTTGTTGACTTCCTCTTTTCTAAGGGTAGACGACTCATTCTGTTCATGAAAGATATCCCTTATTAAGATAGGATATTATTCATGCTTGCATATAACAAAGTTGGAGATAATGCAATTTTTTTTTTGCCAGGTTAATCAAAATTTTACTTCAACAAAATAAAAATTCCCAGTATTGTGTGCTATCATCCATTGTTTTTTTAATCACTTGTGCTTAATAATTATTATTTACTTTTTCGTCGTTTTTGACAGAGTTATTTGTTGAGTTCAGTATTCTGTCATTTAACAAGGATCACTCTCACTTAACAAGGATTTTTAGCAGTTTTATTTTTGTCCACTTATTCAGTTTTAAGAATAAAAATGTTACTCCCTATTAATCAAAATTCTATTCGTGTTCTATTTAATAGTATCAATAATAATCTGTTATTTAGATTATTATTGATACTTATCACGTATGACATTTTTTCTGGCATCTTCCTGTTCAGAGAGTGAAAAGACGGCAGACTTCCAGTAAGTTTCCCTTTTTTGAAAAAATATTTCATTCAAAAAATAATATCAAGAAATTTTGTATATATATATTTTTTACTTGTAATTTATATTAATAAAGATTTAACTTAACCCATCTATTCGATGTTGAAGAGAAGGGAGTTTTCTGTTATTTTTGGTAGAAGACATCGTTTGTTCATTTTCATTGTTTATTATTGATGCTAAATACTTTACTTTTGTTCCCTTTTTCGATTCAGAATGTAACATGCTTTCTGCTCCATAAAATATTTAAGTCATTTTTCAATATTTGCAAATAATATTCACATTATTTAGAAATTGCAAATATTCTACTTTTTAAAATAGGAGATTCCTATTTCTTTTCAATATTGATAAAAACAATTCTTATACATCTTTATTTGCTACTTCCATTTTTTTAGCTCACACGTTTTTTCAAGAGTAGAATTTTTTATTTGTTTATCACTGATAATTCAGATGATTTTCTTTACTCACTTCCTCAGCTCAAACAGTAGAAAAGTAAAATTCTTTATTGAGTATTTTTACCCGTATAAAATTTTCCTAGAGATATAAGATGGAATTTCAACAATTCACAAATAAAGCAAAATTTACTAGAATCGGTTTCTACTATTCGTAGTTTCTTTCCATCATCGTTAATTTTTAGAATAAAATCTTCAGACCTTTCTAGTAGAATTTTTCTTTATTTTCCTACTTACAAATGTTATTTAATATTGATGTCTTTTTCATTTAGGAAAAGTGAATAGTGAATAACCAGTGAATAACTTTTTTTTTCCTAGGAAATATTTTAGAGCAGAATAAATCGCATTTCATTTGCAAAAAAAAAAAATCCAGTACTCTTTCCTGATTTCTTAAAGTTAGAATTCATATTCATAAATATTCTTTACTATTAATAACTTTTCTTAAATTAACAAAGTAAAAAAGAAATTCCAATCAATTATGCTTTCATTTTGCAAAATCTGAATGTAAAGATAATTTACATTTACAGCGTAAATACTTTCCTACTACCTTAATTATTAGTGAGGATTGCTAATAATATGTTGATACATTTTTTTTTCCTTTTGATGTTTATAAATACTACATAATTTTCCTTAATTCTTCATTTCACATAAAAGGAAAATGAATGTTCCATAGAAAAGTCTTTTTCATGATAAAAATTTAGCTGAATTTTATTTATTATCCATCCGAAAATGAGTCATTATAATTTTTAATGGTTGAATCTGTATACTTAAATTCCCATAACTTTTTAAAAGTCTTTTCCTTTTTAAACAAAGGCATTTTATTTGTTTAAACTACGCTAAAGCTCTCAAGGACGTTATTTAATTATATGAAGGCACACCTATTTAAATGTCGGATCGTCAAACAGCATTGGTCACAATTACTCAAGAACAACTGAGTAATTGACAGATGTTTTCAAAAATGACACAATTTCAAGTTGATTTTCTCATCAAATAAATAAAAGAATTCAGGTGTTGCTTTACAATCTATTTACATACTGAATTACGTAGAATTTCAATGAAAGTAATATTAATCTCAATAAAAAATTTAATGCTTCAAATATAGAAAAATGAAAGCAGTTAGTAGCTAAGTGAAATCAAGAAATGAATTGAAAATTATTTTATTTATAGGACTTAAATAAATGTTCTTCATACTAATTATTTCAATATTGAAGTATTTATATTCCGACACTTTTTTAAACGAAATTGTTTAAAGAGAAACTAATTTAATTCGAAATTAATATAATAATACTTTTAAATCAATTTAAATGTCTGGAAGTTTTTTTTATTGATCTGCTGTCACTGATACCATTTCACCGATAAATGAAAAATTAATGGCATTAGAAAAAAAATGACTTATTTACTCGAAACATACATTTCATTTTTTTTTCATTTGCTTTTTAAAAACGGGCTAAATTTAAACAGGTGTCACACAAAAAAAATCTGAATTAAAAAAATTAAAAAGGCAAAATGGAAAGCACTCTTAAATGCGTTTGAATATTTTTGAATAAATTGCATTTACTTCCAAAAAATAAATGAGACACAAATGAATATTTCATTTCCGAATGAAATTCCAGACAATTTTCATTTTTACAAAAGTAAATGGAAAAAATTAGAACAATACTCTTGCGACGATCATATCATAAAAAATTAATGACAATTTTACATGCTTAATTTCATAATATTTTATAAACCAAACAGAAGTTGCTTAAATGGAAATGTAAATTAAAATTTTTATTTTTAATCTGTAAATTCTTATTTTTTAATAGTTATTATGATTTTTAAAGATAGAATATTAAACTTGCAATCCAAATAGCAATTCTCTCTCTGGATCTTAATGGCATTTTTCTATTTGTATTTTTTTTAGAATGATGTAAAATACTTGCGCCTGTCTGCTAAAATATATCCTTATACTAAACATTTCTCATAGTTTAGCTTCAGATAATCTTAAGGGACTCAATAAATATTAACAAATAATATTTCATTAAATATTTTTAATAAATAATATTTCATTACTATTGATCCATTTTAATAATATCGATGACGATCATCTATTTCATTACTCACGTAGTACAAACTGTTGCAATTATAGAGTTTCAAACGATACTGAATGTTGTTATGCAATTTTGTAGAAAATTGAGAAATGAAAAAAATTTAATTAAATCATGCAATATTTGGCATCCTTTCTGTTACTAATATAGATGTAATAATATGTATCATTAAAAATATTTGCAAAAATTCATTTACCATATTCAATTTCAAACGGCTATTATTCATTTAAAAAATAACTTGCAATATGAAAAACCAAAATATTGCTCGCATAATTAAATTTTAATCAAAATAATAAAGTAAAAAACGTCATATTTATTAAAGTGAAAATAACAAACACATTTGATTTCAAAAGGCTAACTTTAAAAGATAAAACAAAATCAAAATATTAATATTATCTTTTAAAAATAATATCACTAATTTCACAGACCTATCTTTCTTTTAAATTTTATGTTTCAGATATATGCCACAGTTGATGTTTTGTTCGAAAAAAAATTAATATCTATACCTCTATTCATCTAAAATTTGATTTATTTATTTTCAAAAGAAACATTTCACTATCTAATCATAGATTTAAAAAAACAAATACAAACAAGAATGATTTAGGAAACTTTGGCTTTTGAGATTTTGCACCAGTTACAGCAATTCTGAGGATAATTTCTGAGCATACTTTGGGTATAGAATTTGCAATTCTAATTTGCGAAAAATATTCTGTATTTGAGACAATACTGCTCTTACATTTAAAAATAGTGTTTAAAATATTAGTAAACAATTTTAACTCTTTATTATAGAATAAGCTCATAGAACAAATTTAATAACTTGATATGTTTCGCTTATTTTTTTAATTTAGGAATGTGATTATTAATTACGAAACTATGCATTTAAAATTCTTTAACTTCTTTTTACTTCTTCAGAACTTCAATAAAGGGAGTGAAAACATTTTTTTTCCTTATTTAAATTACCATATGGTTCTTATTTCTCAGTTGTTAGTAGATGGTAACTTTTTGTTGAAGATTAGCAGTTGTGTTTTCCGACAATAAAACTGCGCAATTTCTTTTCATTTCCAATGAATCCATGGGTTAATTATGAAAAAAGTAATTTTTAACCAAAATTTCTTAAAATAAAATTTTTAAGTAAGAGAAAACTATTCAAGCGCATTAAGCCTTCTAATCCTTTTTACAATTTTTTTTAATATATGGAATGCAAACTCATTCTTCAAACTATAAATGTACTTTACTGACATTTTATACAGTTATTTAAAAACAGTGAATAGAACCTAAATTATAGATTCTATCTATTTGCTCACAAAAAGTAATTATACTGATTTTATCTGTCAATACTTCAGAAGCTTTGCGTGTTCGAAATGGTCTGAAAGCAACGAAAAATTTCCTCAATTCGGAGCTATATAAAGCTAAAATCCTTTCTTATGAACTTGATAAGTCAGGCAACCACTCTGCATTTTCTTAGGTCAAACACCTTATTCAGTGGTCTTGAACATAAAAATTCACTTTTCGCCTTGCTTTCTCCAAAGACAAGTTAGGTGTGAGAGGCGTGGTCTTTCACGGTGAGACTATTATTGCCTATTAAGTTGCTGGTCATTAATGCTCACCATCTCCGTACCTCAGACATCAATTACTAGCCAGGGTGGAGCAGCAAAGCCTCAAAAGATCGTTTCGTGTCCCCAGGAAGACATTTTTTTCCTACTTCTTCAAAAAAACATCGATATACTGTATATCCATCGATAAAAGAAAGAATCGTAGAAATGCGTGAAAGAATCAATGCTTAATGTGGAAGGAGCCCAATATTGATAAGGAAAAGTTGATTTGAAGGCCCTTGAAATATTTATGGTTAATTTCTCAAAAATAATATGGATTTAAAGCATTAGACTGTTTTCTGAGTGTATAAAGCTGATACCAAGCGAGAAAACTTTATAAAAATCATGAAGAAATCTGTGTTTGGTATAAATTGTATACAAAATATTTGAAAAAAAAGGGCTCCATTGCGTTTAAAATATATATTTTTTAATTTCTCTAAAATAAAATCAAATTATAGCACATTAGATTTTCCGAATGTATAAAGCTAACATAAAAAAGAAGCTTTATAAATAATCATGTTGAATATTGCAGTCGATATAAATTGGATGCAAAATATATTTTAAAAAATTGACTAAGTCAAGTAAAATGTGTGTTTAATTTCCCTAAACGAATTTTAAACTATAACGCATTAGGCTAGTTTAAAAGTGTATAAATTAAATGTGAAAAGAAATTGTTCCTTAGAAATCAATGAGAAAATTTATGATATGGATGAAATAATTATTTGGAAAAAAATTATTTAACAATCCTTAAAATATTTCCCCAATTTCAATTCGAAGAATGTATTTAGAATGCTGCACAATGTTTGAAATGAATTTGCAAAAAAAGTTTAAAGAAATATGTACCCCCGCGTGAAATAGAAGTAGTACTCTCTTTGAAAAAAGGAATAATTTTAAAGCACTTAAAATGTAACTCTCATTTTGTTGAAAAAATACAAGAATAATACATGAATGAATAATATATGAATAATACTATATGAATAATGCCTGTTGAAATAATACAGCGTAATAATCTATTCTTAAAAATTGTTAGAAAATACATGCTTTTCAAGATTGTACGAAATTTTTCAACGCATAGGAAAATTTCAATTGCATTTGAAATATTTTTAAGACTTAGAAACAAATAATTAAATTTAGGTTAAACTTTTTACATTCTCAAGGAACTATCTTGTTTACGATGCACTGTGGAGCAGAAATTCCATGATGTGTAATGACATGTACTTTTCCTTTTTGGAAATATGCATAATTGATTGAAATTTAAATTAATAGGTACATTTTAAGTATATCAAGCAAGCACGAATTAAATCCATAGTTCGAAATTTTTTTGTTACAATATCAATGTTTTATTTCACGTTAAATGTCAAAATAAGATTCATTTTTAGGAAAGAAAAGTCAAAGTTAGCAGATTTTCTAGAAGAAATTAACAAATGTTTTAAAATGTTTTTATGTTTAAAATCGTAATGATATATTTTTGCGGGTCTTCATAAGAAATTAGGAAGAACATTTTAAAAGTAGTAGAGCACTCTTAATAAAAGATTTTTTCTTTTCCTTTGAAGATACAAGATTCAGAATAAAATCTTATCTTTGTAAGTGGTGACTCAGTAAAGGATTCATTCTGTTTCTTTTACCTGCAGTGATTTCTATGATGTAATCAAACTATCAATCTCCATTACTCTTATAATCCTTTGAATTATAAATATTGCTTTCATTTTATTTCTCCCAAATAAAAATACTAATTTCCCAATAAATTACATACAACTCTAAGTCTATTGTACTTTGAAGTTCATCTGAAATACTTATTCATCATTCTAGAGTTTTTTTGAAATTCATTTCATTTAAAAACCGACATCTATATTTTTGAGAAAACACGCTTTCAACTACAGTGCAAAAGCTTTTTCTGGACCATGTATACTTTTGCACACCGATCTCATAGCATATTAAAGAAGCCATGCGATTATCGGAGAATCGTTGTTTCAGATCTGCCACCACCATAAAAATCTATCTTACTTGTTTAGTGAGTTTTAAGTATGCCATCTTGGATTAGTGAACTTCTCGTCGGTGTGGTTTAAAATTTTAGTGGAAATCAAACTATTAGACTTTTAACCTCGAAATTAGAAAGATAAGAAAATGAAAATAAATGAAATAATTTATTACGAATTGTACAAATTCATTACGAACTTTTACTGGAGCGCTTGAATTGCTATATTATGGCAAAATAAAATAACCTGTTTCCTAGCTATAAATAAATCAGTAAAGAATGCGTAATTTCTAGTCTTGAATTTTATGAATTCCTATATTACATCATTGTTTTCCATTAGTCTAATAAATAGAATCGCTAAAATACACAATACTAATTAAATACCTGAAATTCTAATTCAGCGAACAAAATGGATAAGTTCAAGTTCTTCATCAAAAATATCAGAAATCAAAGATCAATTAATTGTTTCATTATATTTGTAAAAAGGAGTCATCAGTATTTACTTTATATTTTTTTTTATTGTGGATTAAAACTTTCTAAGGCAAGTTGCATCAAAATATGAAAAACATACTTATTTTCCAATTAATGATTGTTTTTTCTCCTTGAAACAGAAAATTAATTTTTATTTAAAATTTTACTTGTTCTAGAAACTTAGTTTATTTTTTCCTACAGTTTATTTCCAGGATATTATCCGTTAATTTTCATTCGGAGAAAGAAACTTTTTAATTTAAAATTTAAAGCATACATAATAATACTATCGGATTTTATTCCATATTTTACTATTTTCAAATTTAAAGAAATAAGAAATTAATAACTTAAAATTATTTAAATAATTGTAAAACCTCCTTTCTGCTTAGTAGTGTTGAAATAAAATCCTTTTAACTCTAATAAATACATATTTTTTCATAAATATGTTTAAAATTTTAATTTGAAAATATTTTTACCTAATATTTTGCATATTTTTAAGATAGGTTTTGGAAATATTTTTCTTCCTAGTGATATAAAATAAAAGATGCAGCTTATGTGCATCAACCATTTATATTAATATTCATTATATTATTCAACCATATTCACTAATACCCCAAACTTGAAGCAGAATAAAAGGTATTTTAGGATGGGCTCTTGAGATAATTTGAATTGAATCCAATAAAAATGACACTTGGGTGAAATGGTAATTTCCCAACTTCCACGCTCCACCAATGAAAAGATGCCTGACCCTCTATGTCATGTGTAGAATGTTCTTTACCTCATATACCAATATATATTTTGGAAAATAAGGTTTCGAACCTGGAATTTTCAGTTTCGGCAGTCAAGACCTTACCTCTAATGTGGGTTTTTTCTTTTATCAAAAAAGTGAGCACCGCTTAATGTAATCTCAAATAATGTTATAATTCACTTCATGTTATCAAACTTCTTTGATCTCAAACCAACGTATTCAGTGTGTATAAAAACACATTATCATATGCAGCTTGAAATCAGCGAAACAGCCATAAACCATTCTTCAGTACGACTGAATTATAAAAGTAAAATGGATTGAAAAGAACAAATTTCAGTGCCAAATGCAACATTGAAATTCTAAACAGTTATAAAGGTCTACTAAAATTAATCAAATTAAAGCTGAAGTTTAGTTGAAGCTACACAGGTTTTTTCATAGTAATAATTTGAAGCATTGTGAGGTGTATTTTTTTGTGTGTATATGTGTGTGCGTGTATATAACTGGAACCACGCAATAAACCCATGCTACAGACGGGGATGAAGGCTTTGAAAAAAAGCCTCCAATGACCTTCAAAATGAATCCAGTACCGATGTGCAAACCTGTATATAAAATAAACGATACATGCACGAACAATATCTCAGTGAATTATTAAGGAATAATTATCAATGAATTTTATTGATTGTTATTTTTGAAATAAACTGTATATACCTTTGACGTAATTTTTTTTCTTTTAATGATGATGTAATGACGTTTTGAAAATATAATTGATTTTATTCAATTAAATTATTATTATCAGTTAATATTAAATTTCTTATGCACCCAAGTGATTTTATTACTACCCTAACGCAAGTTATATTACAATTTATTTTAATACATCTAAAAAATCCCATTTTACAATACGTTTTTTTTTCTTATCATAAAACTTAAGTCTTATGATTAAATTTTAAGACACAATTGTAACACTCAATGATTAATATAAATAGTCAATTGACTCATAATACAAAATAAGCATTCTAAAATGAAGAAAAATCCCACACACCTCGACCTTCATAGAGTAATGTCAGACTATGGGGTTATTGACATTTTATTTGATTTAAGAACGTTTGCCACAGAGATAATATCAAAAGACTCCTTTCAAAATGGGTTTGTTTCATTAGCCATAAAATTTGATCTCGGATATTTGCATACAATGAACACGAAAAGTGGATGAAATAAGAGCTTCCAAGAGATTTCCAAGATTAGAAACAGAAATGTAATTTTGTTATGACTTTTCCTTTTATAGCTGTGGGTAAGTGATGTATTGATTTCTTCCTTTTCGTCATTTTCGATATTCCAAAGCGTAGGATTTAGAGCAAAAATGGTTCACTGTTAAATGACGATTAATATTGGTTTCTCTACATTTATTTTTTACTGATAGTTAAAAGGTTAATATCTCAAATTTATTTAAGTAATATATATGATATATTCACAGATTAGTTATGCTATATCTAGATACTATAAAATTCAAAGTATTGAAAATATTTTGTTTGGTTTAAAGTAAAAACTTAGAATAAAAATCTAACATCTTGGAGTAAAACTTATTAAAAATTTTATGCTTAAATGTGAAATTTTGTAACCACTACTTTCCTTTTTTAGACAGTAATAAAAAATATAGCATGTATTCTGAGATTTTAAAAAATGAACAGTTATGCTATTCCAGGCTAACAGTTATGTTGCGCCAATATGAACAGTTATGCTATGCCAGGCATCATGATGCGCATCTTATTTTCTTATTAACTAATTCATTCATTTTGAACTTTTTTGTAAATAGAAAGTACATTATTTTATTAAATATTAAGTCGACTGCAGATAAGCCATCAAAATAACAATATTTGATGCCTAGAGATTGATTTCCAATAACACACCAAAATAAATAGTTTTCACAAGGTCAAATACTGTATTATTTTTTTTACCCATATATAAACTTTAAATGTTAATTTTATCTACATTTTTATATTTATTTTCTTTTTCTCTAAAATTCCGCATCTTAGTCATAAAGTTCTCTCTTAAAGTTTATTCTGAGTAATTAACTTCAAAATTTTTGGCTTTTGTACTTTAATCCTTTTCGTCAATTTTTTGATGCCCGAGTTGAATTTAATGCACCAACATAAATTACATTTTCTGCCAACAACAAACAGCTACTGGAGCTTCCAGCTGGACAAAATTAAAGTCAAACAGAATTTTCTAGCTTATTAAGCACCTAGTTCTTCAATCCAATTTTTCACTTAGGCGCTTAATGCCATTTTGTAAGCCCCAGACTCAAACCACTTTTAATCTGGTACCAGCTAGCTCCAAAGAGTTGCTCCTCCTTTTGACAACAGGTTGTCCATTCTACGGCGACTTGTTGCTGAGCTCCGATTCAGCAGGAAAGTCGCATTATTGGCGCGACATACAGGCGCCATAGCTTCCGAAATCTTTCATATTGTTTAAAGGCACATCACGACAAGCTTTCTCTGCTTGTAGAATCCGACGCTGCTGTTATGCGGCCATTTTATCTGTGTTATGAACCACTCTTCGCTGAAGGAATGAATAGATTTCTTTATGTTATCTGAACCGAGAGAGCTCCGACCTTGTTTTCATTTGTGTTGGAAATGGAATGAGAGTTTTAACTGCTTTAAAAGGCTTGGCTATAGAATAAAACTTCAGGGTCGGACAGTAGGGGTGGTTTATCACTCGTAAGCCTGCATGCTTCAGAATGAATATATGAATGGAATAATGCTGGCTTTTGATGTAAAATGACATACCTTTGAGAACGTATTTGTTACCTTGAATATTTCATTCAAAACAGCTATAAATAGACATACCACTTCATATTTCCTCTTGGGATTTTGTAATAAATTAACTGAAAACTTCCGACAATATATTAACATACCATACATTTCTTATTATATATATATATATATATATATATATATATATATATATATATATATATATATATATATATATATATACTGATTGCATATTTCCTGTTTTAACTTCCATAAAAAACAGAAGAATTAATATAAGCAATTATTACTAGTTAATTATTTCAATTTTAACCTCTTGAAGATTCAGTTTTTATCTTATCTATTTAAATGATGCATTCTATTTTGAAAAGATTTTATCGTTTTGATGAAACCATGATTCCATAGAACACTTGAGAGGTTTATGTATGTCCCGATAATTTGAATCAATTAAGTGTCTTAAACTTTATTTGTAGTTTAAAAATAGAAGTTGCAAGCAGTGCATAATCATGCTACTTCATATTTTCCAATTAACGTTTGATAGCTATTAACTGAGAATATCTGACATACATTAGCAAATTAATTTTTGATATATATATTAACTAATTATTCATTTTTGGATATATATCAACTGATAGCTTACCATTTCATATTTCCTCTTCAAAGTTACATTAAAAATGGAAAATTTTATAAGCAACAGTTACTAACTAATTATTTTAAATTTATCTTGACAGTTCAATCTTCCTTTTATCTATTTTGATAAAGTATTCTGTTTTGAGAATAATTTGTAGTTTTTATGAAATTAACATTTCATAGAGCACTTGAGAGGTCTATACATTTCATGAGATTTAAAATCGATTTATTTATATTAAATTCCGTTTGTAATATAGAAAGTAATAGTTAAAATAATTCACAATAATTAAGAGCTTTATCAATATTAATATAAAGTTTACCAATTAAATATATTAACTATTTATCGATTGACATCTTTATGTGCCATCTTACATGCATAAATAAAGTTATACTTTTTAAAATTTAGATGCAACAGCTAATTAAGTCATCTTTATTTGTACTAAATAAATCTATTATATATTCATGGTAAACATATACTGTAGAAAAACAATGTTTCCGTTATTTATACTATTATTAATTAGGTATGTCTGAATTTTTAAAACATTCACTAATCTACAAATTAAGTAGAAATCACTAATACTTTAATATCACTGGTAATAGACCGAAAATACAAGAAAATTTATAATTGAATTAATTTATCTTAAAATTCAATGCATTTAAAAAGAGTACCCAATCGACGCCGGTAGTTTTTATTTGAAAATTCAAATTTTTCCTGCACTTGTAGGCAAACGTTCAAACCTCTAATTTTTGCCTGCAATCGATTTTCTGAATCCAGACTCAGATCTGGTTGTAGAGTAAATGTACTAAATGTTAAATCGAATAATTATAATCTTTACAATATAACACTTTATTTTAAAATTCAATAAGATTCTGATTTATTTTACCACTATTTATTTCCTTCAAATTTATTTTTTAGATATTTTGAATTTTTTTTTTTTTTGATACAATAGTTACTTAAAGTTTTCTTAAAAAATCGAAAGAAAGAACTAACATATCCTTCATTTTTAAGCGATTGCAAATGCCCCAAGTGAAAAGGGGCAATCAGTCATGTGGTGTGTTGCTATAAAAGGTTGCGTTTTATAATAATTTATACAAATTTGTTTTAACACTAAATATTATATATGAAAGTATTTAAGTTCTGAGCAACACCGGGTATATCATTATATAATCTCATAATTGGTTCTATTTGGTTTTGGTGGTTTTCTTGCTCCAAAGACATTCATGGTTAAACTGCGCCATATAGTCTCATTGAAAGCCTTTTAAATACAATGTTTTGTATCTCTACTGAAGTTGCTATGAACTGATTGCAAGGTTCAGGTATTATGATAACAATATTTGTAGTTCGATGCTTCGAATTACCTACAATTCCCCAATATGACAGAGATGATAGACCAATTACCACTGAATATTCACCTTTTATTACGGCCTGAAAGCTGAAAATAATGCATGCCGGATCATATTCTGGCCTGCATTTAGTCAGTTCTCGAGCTTTCCATTCATATTTAAAAACGAAACATGAGTAGAATCAATCAAAATAAGTTTTCAAATGACAATACTTGAACTTTCAGTCAGAAACTTTAATGAAACTTGGACAGAAAGAAGGTAAAACGAACCGGTAAAATTAAATGATCAAAATTATATATTTTTCCCTCATGCAATTTTAGAATAAAAAACTAAGCATATAAAGAGAAATTCCTTTACAATAATAGTTGAAATTTAAACAAAAGGCTTTCATATAAGTTCTGACAAAAAAGTAAGAGAAATGACTAAATTTGTAATAAAATTAAATAGCTTCAAAACGAATTATAATTCGATTTAAACAAATAGAGGTTTATGGTAACAATAGAAATTTCAATAGAAGCAATGTGCAGCTGTCAAATGAAACATGAACAAGTTAGAGTTCTTCCGCCCTATCGAAGTCTCTGGGAACTATTGGGTTGTTCGGAAAGTCATTTCGTTTTTTTTTTTTTTTGTTTTTTTTGTCGAAATGAAAAGAAATTTTCGTTTAATGAATAAATTATTTATTATATTATAAAATTGCCATTCTGTTCTAATACCTTTTGCCATATTTTTGGTAGTAACATGATTACACGCTCATAAAAGTTTTGGTCTTTGCTGTAAAAAAAACTGATCGAGGTGGTTTTTGGCCTCCTCATTTGAAGGAAAATTTTTGCAAATCAGTTCTGGTACTGATGTACTGTTAACACATCTTCTCCACACATATTGGCTAATTTATTTCTGGCTTGACAGCATTTTTACCTTTTATATAGCAAAAAAGAAAAAAATGACGAAAATGCTGTTTATTGCTCTCCATATTTAAAAGGGCACCATCCAAAAACTACTGCGAAGAATCAGCTGCACTTTTTCACACTCAAGCCTTGCTATATCAGCTCTTAAAACATAAAATGATTTTGCGGTTTAAGTATGAAATTGGGTGCGAAAAATACAATTAAATCCTCTGTCGGGAAAAAACGAAATTACTTTCCGAACAACTTAATAATTGAATAACCCTCATTAAGCCAGTAAGAAGATGTAAATTATTGTTCTCTATACAGCCATTCCCATAGTAATTATATCTCATCATCGAGGAGGAGATAACTCGACTCTACATCCTTACTGTTCTCAAAGAAATGAGAACCAATCATTAAACCTGAACTTCTCACTTTCTTATTTGTGGTACCCATCAATTGGGGCCAAATGTAGCATAAAAGGAACTATTTAAATATGAGGCTGCGATCCTTCATTTAGTTTAACCAAATAAAGTTTACGATAATAATTATTTACCTTTAAATTGAACGATTCCCTATAGCTTCAAAACGATACGTTTATCAATCCCATTAAGATAAACCTTTGTTTCTGGAAATAAGTTTTGGCAACGAATTCTATGGGAATTAACTTGCGTTACTCATTCAAAATATGCTTGTTAATTTAAATACATAATGTGACGGTTATCAAAAGTACCTTCGTTTTTTTTAATTCAGAGTCAGTTTTTTTTTTATTGTCTGCAGAGCTGGAAAATTTACAACTCTAGAAGTAGTTTTCAAGTCGAGGAAAGAAACTTTGTTTGGAAATGGGTGCCAGATGACCGTTGGGACAGTGCTTAAGAATCCCGATGAAGAAAGAAGAAGAATGTTAAGAGGAACCAGGCCGAAGAATTACGAGATCGTAAAAAGGCAACAGTGAGAGGTTCCCAAGACTAGGTGAGATTTACAACTGGGTACACTCTGTTTTACCCTTTCATTTCGATGAGAAAATGTCAGCCAAGAAGCAACTTAAGGGAGCGAGGAAATAGCGATTAAAACAGGAAGAGTCCTCATTGTAAAAGCAAATGGAAACTCATTCCTGGGATATTCATTAATTGTGGGGACAAATTATTTTAAGTGTGTTTTATTTTGAACGACAATATCGTATTTCTTTAATGCAGTTGTCAAAATTAATTCAAAAAAAAAAAAAATTCAAGACATTGCTAAGTGGGAAACTCCCGTAAGTATGAGTCAAGAACTTTAAAAAACTTTAAATTTACTTTAACCCTTTCTAGGGTCGTGGGAAGTATGCTTTTCACAAAATTAATAATTATTAAGTTATACAAGCTGGTATAAGCTCTGACAATTGCTTCAATAAGGCAGAAAATTAGTTGCTTTAGTTTCTTATTTTACATCAAACAGTGCATCTTGATTTGTTAATTATAAATTAGCTAAATTAATTCAATTTAAATTTGTTTATTAAATAAATAATTCCCTTCTCTTAAGTCAATCTCAATCCTAAAACCTTTCAATTATGCCAAGAAATAGTACTATTTTCTACTACTAATATTTCTACTATTTTCAATATATCAAGAATAAAAAGGCGTAAAGAATAAAGACGAAAAGAATAATGAAGGCGAAAAAATAATTTTTATAATATATTTCCTTATATACACCTTGAAGAAATAGTGTAAATGTGATGTTGTATTGAGGGAAGCGGCAAACCTTTGAAGATTACAACAATTTTCAAGCATCGGTGTCCTCGTTTTCGTGTGTAATGACGCAGTATAACATACTTTTTGCTTCGTAATAAAATGAAGAAAGAATAAACCTTTTGGAAGCGTTTCTTTCCATGGAATTGACAGAAAATTCGATATAGACTTCGATATTCGATTTTTACCACAAGATTTCATACCAAGTAATGTTTATTTAAGTCATTGCATTTTTTAATAATCAAGTTCACTTGCATGCGAATATAAAAAACAACAAATGATCAATATCTTGACAGATTAAATCCAAAATTTAATTTTCATATACAGTTTTGAAAGTAAATTTGTACACTAAATTTCATTTATATAGCTTTCTGCGTTTTTCAGTTATTCTGTTCAAATACATACAGACAGATTTCCACTCGACAGAATTTGTCCAAATTTTCGCAGAAATTTAAAAAAATGTTCAGACTACATTTCGAATACATCGCTCTATCTCAAACTTGTGAAGATAGAGCGATGAGCCTTCAAAGACAGATAAGGTGACAATGAAGCAGACATTCTTTTTTTTTTGCATTCTTTTGATATTTTTCACGATTGCAATACTTCTCTTTGCATGCTTCGCATAAACTTAGACGGATAAATTCAACTTTATAAAAGTAGATTTTAAATAAAAAAGGAAAATGTTGCATATTTAACATATTGATAATTGAGAGGAAACGAAATTAAATAAATTGATGAAAATGGAAAACAAATTAATTTCCGAATTTTTTCCCCATAAACACATAGTAAATACAAAGTTTTTAATCAGAAAAGTGTCTAAGTATTTGACCAACGTGTTAGTAAGTGCTGATGGCGCAGTTATCAAGATTAGTGACTTGGTGAAGATAGTAAATGACAATGATTACCCTCGTGGTCATTATCATTTTATCAGCTGACTAGAAAAAGCATCTAGTTTCGAAATAGGGCTAATTTCTAGTTTTTAAATAAAAATGTACAGAGACAAGAACATAAGAAAGCTCAACTTAAGATGAAACAATATTATATGCCGAATTCTTTCAGCTTATTATGTTCAAAAGAAATTGAAGTTAACATAGAATTCAAAACTTCAAGCAATTAGAATGTGCGTTAGTAAAGGCCAAATTTTAAATAGATTGTTGCGTGTTTTGTATGTCCAAAATTGTTATATAATAAAGATGATTGCGAATATAAAAATTAGTAAAACAGAATTTTGAATAAAAAAATAGTTAATGCTTAGTACGTTCAATACTTTATCTTCGAAAGATTTTTAAGTACTTGCACAGTACAAAATTTATAGCAATGCAGATATTTGAATAATAATCTCGAACATTCGATAAAAGTGTTTCGAACTAATTGTAAGTATTTTAAAACAAACAATTTCGCATGTAATTCCAATAGTTAATTGCAAAACAATATAATGAAAAAGTTCTTAACTTTACACTTTTTTTTATGTTTAAAAGTTTTTGATACAATTTTAATATACAATTCTTTCTTTTAAGCTAAAACCTTTCTGCAATGTAAAATTTAAAATAGTAGACACATTAAAAAAATATAATTGATTAATGGTTACAAGATATTGCACATTTTTAAAGTTTCTAAGGCATATATATGTTATCGATTTTGAAAGAATACATTCGTATTTAACTTAGGGATGCCAATGCTAGAGACATAAAAGATTTAAAGCTTATATTAAATAACTTGACTTACCATCTAATTTCAGACTTACCCAATGTTTTTTTCAAAATTAAGAATAAAAATTATTTTGAATGCACACTTTTTTTGGTATTAAAGTAAAAGTTGCTTTACATACACAAAGAAATTATTTATATAATATATTTAAAAAAATTTCTATTATCAAATAATCAGTCTAAAGCTGATACACAATGAATAAACTATCTCTGTCTATTTCAGTACTCTCTGTTGTTGTATTTAAATATATACATAAAGTAAATTTTAACTTTTGCTGAAGTTCATACATCAGCTCTTTTTCCACAATCATTAGGTACTTAGATTTATGCGAAATGCAATCATTCAGATTACAATGTTACTGCAATTTGAAATTCGTAAATAATCATAAAACTTTTAGACTATCTGATATTGGAAAAAAAATTATAACGCTATGACATTCTTAACATGATTCGTAATATAACAGATAAGGTCATCAATTCATTCATTCTTCTAATCACTTCCTACTCGCGCGATACTTGTCAGTGTAAACTTAGTTCTGAAATCCACTGCACCTTTTGAACGAATTAAAATGGTAGGCATCCAGTAAAACTATATAACATACTTTTTGATGTTATATGACATGCGCAGTTACGTTTGTCACATTACTGTTATATCACGCGAACGCAGTTTATTAAATATTAAAATGATATTCTTAACAAATTATTTTCTGAATTTACCGAAATGTATTATCTTTTACCCTAAATGTAAATAGCTAAGACACTATGACAAGTTATATTTGAACAAAAACTTGTTATGATTATTGTAAATTTCATGTATTTCATACCATAAAGGTACAAGATGATTTTCTTCTTTTAGCAGAAACAAAATTTAAAAATTTGCATAGAATATATAATAGCATGATTTATAAAATAAGAGACACAAACGGAATGCTAACATTTTGAACTAAGATTGCTTTGTGAAGTCATGAGAAAATATTCGCATGGTTTTCATTTGTCGAGAAGAATATTAAAATTTATAATAAATAATAAAATTTATACCGGGGTTAGCTCCAGGAATCCACCAAATTCCTTAGGTGGAATTTTCTCTCGAACGCTCTCTTTCACCGATTTCTCCTCTAGACCTTCACCAAAAAAAGTCCTCGTCTCCTCTCTCTCTCTCAAACCTCGAATGTTCTATCTTCTTTCGACACCACCTCTCATCCACATTGGAGCATTTGGGCTTCCGATTCTCCAATAATCGTTCAGCAAAAACTTCACTGGTCTACAGTTGACCGCAAGAGTGTTCGTGGTCCACAATGGAAAACAATGCAGGATACACATCCGTGTCGCAGACACGATTAGTACACGGGTAGTCCTTTATCTGGACTCACTATAAAGGACCAGATGTCCGTTCTTAGAAGGACGGTTCTCCATCTGTCCATTTGAAGCAATTACACTGCCATAAAACTTCGGCATTGAGGAGACCAGTCTGAAAATGGCAATTATTGAGAGTGTGAAAAAACCCACAATGGTCAGGCCGCAGAGAAACTGAATCCTTACAATATATTGCAAGTGCGCTAAGTTTTATAATTCTGAAAATAGTCCTTAATACATTTATGTACTAATAAAACTTTTATTCATTAATAATTTATAAGTAAAATTAAGCAAATTAAAAGCAAGACATTTTAAAGAAGATTTTTAAATGACATTGTATTTAAAATCAGTTAATATTTATTGCTTTTAAGGAAAATATTAAAAAAGCATTTTATGTGTTGCTGAATATTTAATTTCCAGGTATTTTTCTTTGCAGTGCTCTCTGGTAAGAAAATTATGAGCCACACTTTGCGAGAGTTATAACTTATTAAACAGGAAATATGTTGTTTAAAATAATGGCTCATTTCCCCCCAAAGCTAGAACACAGCATTTCGTGACGACTATTTTTGATAAATGCAAGGAATTAGAATTTAAATATTCATACTCAGAGCACTAGAAAGAATAGAAAAAAAGTAATGGTCATGAGAATGCCAAATCCAGATGGTATACATTTCAGAATATAGGCAAAGGAAAAGCGAAAAAAAGGCCTCAAAAATGAAGTAAAGCGGGAATAGAAGGTAATAGTCCTTCGTATCAGCGGAATCCTCCGAGCATCATCTAATAAAAGAATCACAGCTCAAATGCATTTTATTTGCAGATTTTAAGCAGATTAAAGTGTGATAGATATTAGCAATTATCGTAAACACCTAAATATCGATTCAATTAATGCATATGAGATAAAATGTTTCGAGTTAATCGAAAAAATATATTTAATTATCATATTCTTTTTTTTATTCATTAGTTCCCACATTCTTTGGGTACTTGGTGGGTGAAAAATATCACCTAAATATTTTTAAGTTATTGAGTATCATTTCCTTTATACATTGTTTAACTCTGTTTTTGTATAATATATTTTGTGTAAAAGTATGTAAAGATCTTTTTGTTTTTGTGCAATTACATGAAATCATTTTAAATCCTTGTTTTCACATTTTACTTACACTTTAAATCAACTATTTGTTGTAAATTTGAATATTAGTTCGTTGTGTTTTATGTTATCTTGATTTTCGCGCTTCCTTACTTTTAAAGTTTTTTAACTTTACCTTTTGCTTGGTGCAATATGGCCAGATTTGGTTCTTGGGCCATAAACACACACACGAAACCATACCCATTCTATGTATTCCATACCATCGTATTGTATTGCTTCTGCGAATCTATACTCATTTTCTGAGCATTTAGTTCATCACAGCAATGATTGCCAATTATCCATTGTCAGAGAAATGCTGTAGAATGCATGCATCAAAGACGAAGCAACTTCTACAGGGAAAAATTGGGAAGAACAAAGCATTGAGGATTTTTTCCCTCTGTGGAAGCCTTTTGAAAGGTATGAAGTGAAAAATGTAATCCTTCGGTGGATTGAATAAGGCGAGAGGAGAAAGGGACTGCAGTGGGTCTAAAGATTCCCCCAACTACCCAGGGGAGATCCCATCCCTAATACCAAAGAGGAGTGGCGGCAAAAAGCTTTGATTAAGACTGTCTCTCCCCACCAACGAGGGAGCTATTATTCTGCTGAGACAGGTACAAAAACAACGAGTCTAATGGCCTGCACCACAAGAATCGAAATTCAGGGCCCCACAGTCATTTTAGCTCCATTTACAACCTCTGAGTCAGCATATAGTTGCAAGATTGCATTGGAAGTCTCTTTCTCGATCAATATTCCCCGCGTGTAACGAAATTCATAATTGAATTCCCTACATGCTGTCATGCTCTGTCAAAAGAAACATCACGTTGCAATTGAATAATGTTTCGGTGCTATGAGTGGCTGCTACTTTGTTTTAAATGTATTTTTTTCCAATTACTTCAGAAAATTATCTGACTAAGTTTTAAAAAATTAGTTCTAAAAAATTGATTTTTAATTACTTACTCTGTGAAGACTTTTTGTGTGTATGTGTGTAAAAAAGGATGTGTCAAGCAGTTTTTGCTAGACGAAAATTATCAAGAAAATAATTTAGATGCACGAGACGAATATATTATTATGCAAGTAAGTTGATTTAATGAAGGAATGAATTGGGAAGTTACAAAATTCTGTTTTGTAAGATAACTCTAACTTAATGCAAAACAAACTTTGTTTTAATAAAGAACAAAAAAGTCATTTTTTAAAAATATATATTATAATATGGCTTAATTAAATGCAAAAATATGTTATACTAACAATTCTTATAATATTAATTTACTTCTGTTTACTTTGCAGATTTTAAGTTAATAAAAACCAATTGTTTAACTTTAACCTTAGGAGAATCTATTTATAGTTTATCTGACAAGTTTTATTACCAATTACTTAAATAAATTTTATTTTTAAATGTGAAATTCTTTTGAGATTTTGTTGCTTCTACAAAAGTTTTTAAAAAAATGGTTGTTTAAGTGTAATTTATTTTTTATCATAAGCTCTTCTATTAACTTGAATACAGTCATACTCCATGTAAAACAGTGCCATTTTATCTCAATGCAATCGTATGATATTAATTCATTGAAAGCTTAGTATAATCGTTTTATATATTCAGCAAAAATTAAATATATTCTCATAAATTCATTTTATGCAAATTTTGAATTAAATCATGTTTTAATAACTACTCGGAAATAATTACACTTTAAAATTTTCATTGCCAATGCAAAATAACTTATAAACTTTTATCTTTCATAAACTATATTTAATAATGTGTGAAATCTGAAATAAGATCTTTTATTTTCTTTCCATTCATATGTAAACTATGGAAATTATAGAATGCAAATTTAGAATGATCTTATACCCATCAATAGCGAAATTTAAAAAACTCAAATCTGATCAATAATAAAAATAGGATGGGAAAAAACGAGTCAGTTAAAAGAATTTTTAATAAAGTAAAATTTAAAAAAAAATGATTTTATATTTTAAAAAAAATTGCATTGCATTTTTATCTTTATATTTCCATTTAACACGTATAGCATGTTCCAAGAAAAACGGTTTTATACATTTTGAAACTAATATTAATATAGT
Source organism: Argiope trifasciata (assembly GCA_026543055.1). NCBI lineage: Eukaryota > Metazoa > Arthropoda > Arachnida > Araneae > Araneidae > Argiope > Argiope trifasciata. Next base: position 2,114,651 of record JAPMOQ010009429.1, read on the forward strand.
AATATTCGAATAATAAAGTTATTTAAATATCTCAATATGATCATGCATTAATAACTTAACAATTGATAAAATCATTAAACCTGATAAGTATTTTTAATTCCACCTTTCTTCATTTCTACATTCAAAAGAGAAGGTTAGAAAAAGCTAGCACATCACGCCCAGAAGTATATTTTTAAAAAGAAGAGAAACTTCACCAGGAAGTTGCACAGCAACACAACCATCTGTGCCTAATGTACCGAAGCTAAGTCATAAAAATTACCCGGTCAGGGTAAAGTATCAGCTGTAACTGATGGTAACTTAAAATAACAAAAACAGCTTTCATTTTCATTCTGAAATTCTTTGCTTGCCATTTAATAATTATATTCAATGTTTTCTAATCTTTAAAATCCTGGCAATTCTTGATTGCTTCTGAAATGTATTCTAACCGAATCATTTATCATAACCCTGCTCCTTAAATCGATGCAAGGTTAATTATTTAATTAATTGCTCAAACGCAGGTAATAATTTGTTCTTTTGTCAGAGCTCTTTTAATATACAATTTCCCATTTTTTTTGCGCTTGTGCTTCTAATACTATATATGAAGAAAAAAATTTCATTTCCAGTTTTATCAAAATGGTGGGAAGTTCCAATAAATTTCTAGACCTAACGACCATCTAGGTCTTTTAAGATTTTTGGGAATGAAATTACGTGCAATTTTTTCGTGTTCTTTCATTAGTACGGACGCAAGACCACTTCCTCACTAATTTCCTAAACCGTGTGCGGTTTTGAACAAGTAAAATATTAATTAAGCAGCCAAGTTATTAATGGGGTGTCAAAAGCCAACAGAAGGGAACAAAAAGGTCTGGTTATTTAAGAAAAGGAGTAATGAATTTTCTGAGCCTTTAAATCGGAAGGAAAAATTCTTGTACTCAACAAACTTCCCCACCAAGGAGAACCGGAAGACATTTCTTGTTGGAGAGAAATCGTCTGTTTCCGGGGAGAGGTATTCTAAAGCATGCCGACTTCCGGCGAGTATGTTTTCTCTCATTCCAAGTACTTCCGCTACTTTCCCAGACCTATCTCGAGGTAATTTATATAAGTTTATTCTCACGTGGTGGGTACTTTTTATGCGAACAATAGCGAAAACAAAAGAGACGATATTGTTTAAAATAGACAGTTGAACCTATATGATCGATGGGTTGTTTATATGTCGGGAAAGATTAACATATGCATACTTAATTAAAAATTAAAATCACAAACACTGTCTCGAGGACTACAGCAATTATAAAAGGATAATAAATTACAACTGATTCAGATAAAAAGGACAAAATTATACAATGTATAACGAAACCATATCTAATCCTAAATACATTCCAATCTGTGGAAAAACAATCGAGTAAAATTAATAGGATTTAACTTTAAGAATTAATTAATACTCTATACAATAAATCTCTATATTTAAAGCGAAAATTGCCTAACAATAGCTAATACAAAATAGACGCAATTGTTTAAAATAGTCGGCTGATCCTATATGATAGACGGAGTGTATATGTTGGGAAAGGTTAATATACGCATACTTATTTAATAATTAAAATCACGAACAAACACAGTCTTAAGGGTTACAACAATTATAAAGAAGGTTATATTAAATAGCAAAAGAAGCTGGCAGGAAGGACAAAATTGTACAGTATATCACTAGGTTCAAGTAAATAATACTAAATATAATCCAAATGTGATGAAAAACAATTGAACAAAATTGACAGAATTTAATTTTAAAAAACAGTTATGAATATTCCATGTCATAAAGCTCTACATTTAAAAATTTAAAGCGAAAGTTATCTAATTTCGCTCGTAATTTCTCTGATCAATTTCTAATGCTTCAAAACGGTAAAAGAATAGAAAGCATTGATGTATAACATATTTTGTTATACGTCGAAGCTGGGATCACTCTCAGCTTTCTAAGTACTTTAATATTGGTTTGTAGCAATCTATAATAATTTAAAAGTCAGTTTTAATTGCAAGATACGTTCTAGAAAACAATGCAATATATCTAGTATTATAAATTCAAACTTTTCGTCTTAGATCATTCACTTTATATTTAATATTTAAATATAATAAGTATATTCACAGAATGCCAACTTCTTTTGCATTTTATAATTAGTCAAATGAATTTTAATTAATTACGTTATGACCAATTAATAAATAATTAATAATAAACTAATTTTTAAATAACATTGCAGAACATACATTCTTGATGTATGAGGAATCATTTTTTCCCATTTCGTTTGCTTTTTAATTCATTAATTCTGAATTTTGATCAAAGACAGTTAATTTAATCCAGAAATAATTTATGAAAATCAGTAGTTAAGTACATGAAATCTTAGTCATTAAAATTGATGACTAATCATAATCATCTTATTGTTGTTGTGGATGAATTTTTGATTACATAAGAGTTATGCTTTCTTATACCCTGTAAATACTTAACTGTTTCTTATACTCTTCGTTATTTTATTTTTAAAAGCTTAGAATAATTTTTTGCAATGTATTATATTTATTATTTGGCATATCTTTCAGCATTTCCTAAGGCAACGATATTATATAAATTTTTCATTCAGTGGAAGGTGTTCTCATCAATAAAATTTTTATATTTTTACAACTTATGAAAGAATTGTAGGCATGAAAAATACTAAGAAAAATTACTCAAAAACATTAACTTGCTATGATGAAACAAAGCTTCCACAGGGAAATATTTTAAATAACCTGCTGTTTTAAAATAGAAGCGTTTATTTAAATAATTAGGTACATAAAGTACAGCTGAATAGAAAATAAGGATGAAAAAGTACAAATTTCAAAATATGTCTTTAAAACATTCTATTCAAAATTTTATTCTCCAGAAATACGAAAATTGACTATAATTTATTAAATTTCATTTCATAATTAACAAAATTTTTACTCATTTATTCTAATTATACATTTTATCTCAAACCAACCCCTAAAAATATAAAACTTCGTCGTGCCATAAAATTATAACCTAAGCTTGAGGATTTCTTGATCACAGAAATTTCATCGTAAAACATTGTGATACTTTTAGTTATATATAAGCCTTTTCATACATAAACAACCCAATTTTAGATTTCGAATCCTTATATTAGAACATGAAAGTATTTTTGAAAGAACCGTTTCAAATGCTATTAATATAATTTCAGTCCCTCTAATTAAAATATTCTGCTAAATATAACAAATTCCTTGAATTTATCTGTTACTGGAAATACCTTCGAATAAATGTAGCTTTTATACTTTTTCAAAAATAGTCTTTAAAAAATGAACAATTTTTAATTCAAAAGAAATCCAAACTTTATACAATCAGTTTAGATACTTTTTACTTTATTCAGCTAATATTTAATGAGGGCATTTCTTTATCACATTGATTTCAGCCCTCTTTCATCTACAAATGAACATGGTACACATACAACCGATTAAGTAAAACAGAAGCAAAAAGATATCTAATTTTACATATCTTTCATAATATTACTCGAACCATTAGCTCCAGATTTTTTCACTGAGAAATCAAACTAAGACTATGTTTTTCATTTTCTCTCTAATATGATTTTGTCTATTTTCCAAAATCAAATTTATTTTTTCTAAGTAGCTTGGAATCTCTTGGAGTTAAATGGAAGTGAACTGCTTCTGAAACATCCCTTCACTTCCAAATTAATTATTTATACGCATTTTAATTTAGACTTCCGATATTCAGCATTTTACAAATGAATTTTCATTGTTTATCAATTGTATCTTTTGATAGAATTCTCTTGTGTAATGTAAAAATACAAAAAATGATAGATAAAATATGCTAATGAATTTTTAAATCTTACTATTATTAATTTTTTTAATTACAATATTAATATTATAAATTCAAAAGTTAAGCCAAAGTAATTTTTCTGCATTCACATTGTTGTAGAAGGTATATTTTTATTTTGGATAGTTTATTATTAGAATACAGTTTTGTAATACTTTTATTAGTAATTCTAATAACTTTTATGCACGTTAGAAAAACGTTTTATGAAAACTCTTACAATTATTCAGTAATATATTAAAATTTTCAACATCATATAATTTGAATTTTTCAACTATCATTATATTTTTCAGCAGATTGGGGTAGTTAAATTATGCTCTTATTTTCTTTTTTTAAGGGAAATTTTTTCGCGTTTTTCTAGCATCCAAATTTTCCACACAAATTTTATGAAACTTTTTATTTGATAGTTCCAGAAAAATTTTGCATTAAATCTCAAAATAAATAATTTTATTTTTAAAAGAAATGTAATTATTTATAACTAATATTTTTTAACAATCATAAACAAAACATAACATTTCTTTCATAATTTTAAAATCAGATGTATAGGGAAACTTCCTAAAGAATTCCAAATGAATACCGTTAAAATTCAAAAACATATCTGAATTACGGCGAATTAACTTTCAGTTTTGTAAGGGAACTTAAAAGGTATTTCCAGTAGATTAAGATTCTGTCACAGTCTTATGGCTAAAGTGGCTGCTCGTCTCATCTAATACTTGATTGCTTTTACTTTGTCTCCTGCTGTTATTCATTCAATATGTACAAAAGAGTTAAAATTTTAATTGATTTTGCAATTATAGTACATATATATCTTTAATTCTAATATTTATTTCATTTCAGTACAGAAAATAATTCCTGGTTTTAGAAACAAAGAAATTCTAAAGGGTTATTTAAGGATAAGATGCCACATAAATAAATATTCTAAATCGATCTAGATATCTTAAATTTTGGAAGAAGATTGAACGTGTCAGATAAGAAGGAATGTTTTTAAATAAAAAATTCGTGCAGATGTTACAGCATTTTGGTCTTTTCCAAAATGGTTTGATAACTGATCCAAAACAAATCTGAAAAAGACTTAATTTTGATCATAATGAAGGAATTTAGTCTTGAATCTGAAGCATTTCAGACATAATGAGCAAAATATTAGTTTTTAGACTAAAAATAAAAACAGTTTTTGATACCTTTCTGATAAAATCACGAGCTCCTAATCTATGTTAAATATAATATACAATGGAAAAATAATCATAGCTAATATATATAGTCTATTGTATATTAAATATAATACACATCTGTTGCCTTTAACACAGTCTAAACATAAAAACTGCTATCAAATCGAAATTTTCGAAAACTGTTTTGATAAAATAAATAGCTTAATTACGATACCTAAAGAAAAATTTTAATTTATCAAATTTTAATAATTAATTTATCAATAATTTAGTAATCTAATTAAAAATAAAGGCGACTTTCTCAATCTATACTCAATTAATTGCTATTTTTAAGCTTCAATACTGTATTTTATATCCAAAGGCAATCTGTGTAAAACGACATTTTAAAATTTACTAATATTGTTTACCAAATTACTTAATTAACACGCCAAATCCTATTAACAAATTCAATCCAAATTTTCTATCCAATAAATAATTTCATTACTTACAGCTATTCACTTTAACCTCAAAGTTTGAAATAGCAAGTAAAATAATATATTTCTCCTCTGATTATTAGGCCGGAGGATGGGAATGACTTAGAGAGAACTTAGTCTTCGATATCTCCCTTTGACGCCAATAACACAATCCGGTAATCCGGCCCAAGATGAAAGGAAGAACTTTGTCATCCAGGAACTAATTAATAAGCCAAAAGATTATGGACCCTTAATAGGACTCAAAGCCTTTCTATGGCAGAATTAGAATAATCTCTTTCCCATGTGTTCTATACTGTATTCATGCCCAAGTTTGTATTTTCAAGTAACTCTTAAGAATACGTCATACTCTATTTTTACATATAATGACATTCCTTATATGATAGCATTGTTTATGTGCCTTATGAACATTCTATTCTAAACTTATATTTTATGAAATATTTGTTTGAATTTATTTAATAAGCCTTTTACAGAGATGTATTTTAAATATTTAGGATTCATATACTGACGCCTATGTGTCTTATAAAAATTCTATTCTAACCTTATACTTTAGAAACACAGATACCTAATATATGAAATATGATTTGAAAAATATATTTGTTTGGATTTTAGTATCCCTTTTATATATATAAGTGTTTTAAATGTTTATGATACATTTTTTCCGCTTTTTAATGAAATGCAATGTACATATTAATATTCGACATATCTTATTTAACCTATGTTAATTTATTCCAACCAATTTTTGCTACTATTTATATTTAGCAAGCAAAATATAGTTTTTAATTTTAAAGAATTTATTTGCTTGCAACAACTCCTTTTAGTTAATGCATTATAAATGTTTCCGTCATATAATTTTTGTTTCCACATTTTATATAAATTCTGAGAATTTAGTTGTGTACAAATTATAACAGCATTAGCAATTTGTATAAGGTAATTAATTATGGTAATAAAACTGAATATAAAGTAATTGTTTGATATTTCATTGTGAACTTGTATCTGAGTAAAAATGATACTTTTTATGGCTGAAAAAATTTAGTATCAAAGTATTGATATGTTAGTTCTCAAAAACCGTTTTTCAGTTACATGTTAATATAATTATAATATCAGTCAATTGTTTTCTATAATTTATAGAATGAATTCATATGAATTAAAATTGCGCATTTATTTCGAAATTTTTTTAAATTACGTTTTATACAGAATATGAAATTAAATTTTCATTTATGAATGTAGAGAACTGTTTTTGTTTCCCAAGAGACGTTTAATACAAACAGTGTTTACACCAATTTAGAACGATTTCGGTAAAGGATTTTAAAAAGCAAATATTTCGAAATAAAAATTTCAACTAAAAGCTTATTTGAAACGAGGAATATCATTTGCTACTTTAAAATTTATTCTTTCTTTATATTGTTCGGTTGCATAAGCTGTAGATTGAAGAACGTGTCTTTTTATATTTATGTTTATGGAATTTTATATTCCATCACTAAAAAAACCTTTTTGGATGTATGGTTTTGCTTATTTTGCCCAAATTTCTTGTACAAAATAAGCAGCATCATTAATAGGAAAGTACACTGTCATTTCTACCTGTCTTTTATTTAATATAAGTTTTATTAACTATAACCTAATGACTATTGGTAACTGTAACTTAATAACTGATTTGTTTTTGAACGTGCAATGATTTAAATTTAGTTTTTAACGTGTGTGTTCTGAAAAATAAACGTAATGAATGCAAGGAAACGCCTGCTTGTTTCATTTTGAACTTTCAGCTAACTTTTGAAGGTCTCTCGGGTTTTTTAAAGCTATTCTCAGTAAGCAAAGTTCATAGATGCGCTGGTAGCGCAATAGAGTATTACTTTGTGATAATACAACCTACACCACAATCATTACATTTCCATAAAAAGACTCCAACCGAGTATGAAAAGGTAATTATCGATTTAAATATATCTAAAATAAAATCTCTGCTAGCAAGAATAATTAAAAAATTAACAGCAAAATCTTTAAATACATATATAGTAAGAAGAAATAAAATGAATCCAAATTTACAACTTCAAAACAACTAAAAACTGTGATTTTCACTTGCATTCCTTGATAAATGAAAACTTATTCATTTATTGCAACTAAAAAAATGTCAACATATTCTTTCGAAATCTTCTAATGTGTCACCAATATATTGTTGCCTCCTTTGTCAGCAGAAAATAGTCCTGTCTGAACACTAACCTACTACAATCGATAAACTCAAGAAAATAGAAAAGGATTTGCAATCAATATCCCTGGAAACACTTTTTTCAAATCATGATGCAGACTTTAAGTCCAGAAAAAAAAAACTCCGATCGAGCATTGAAAAAATAGTCTTTACATTTTACTTAATTAAACTGCTCCGAAATCTCTCTAAAAGACATCTTTGCATCTCAAACTTTCAGTATCAGGTGATGTTTCTGAATTTTTCTTAAATTTGTGAATTAAATAATATTTGTGAAATTGAATAAAAAAATATTTCGGTTTTCATTCATTATCGACAAATAAATTAAAATATTTTGGCAGAAAGGCCATCTTTATTAGACAAATCAAAATAATATTCTGCATGAAATACTATTACTCAGAGGCAAGATGGTTTACTCAGAAAATATAAATAAGGCGAAAATCGCAAAAATTTAATTTTCTAAGCAAAGATAATTTGATAGATCTTATCTAGTTATAAAGAGAATCTGAAATATTTTTAAGAGATTGAACTGTTCAAAAAGAAATTGCTTTTCTCTCAAAGGAATTCTTTTGTAATTTAATCACAGATATATCACTAACATTTTATTTAATAAAGGGGAAAGGCGACATTTTTCCAAGTTCATAAAGAATAAATTTCATAAAAAGAACAAGATACATTCTGACGTGTTTATATGATCAATGTGAGACGATACATCATATATTGAGAAGAAAAAAAATTCTTCAAATGTAGAAACAAAATTGCAATTTCAAAACTTCATTTTAGGTCTTACTTTTTTATTTAATATTATAACTTAACTACTTCGCTGCAAATGTCCAAATTTGTTAAGATGCTTGTAAGAAATTTTGATGCATTGCAGCATATAACAGGAAAAGAAAAATGGCCAATATTTAAAAAAATACTAATAAAACTCATAAATAAAATGAAATGAAGGTAAATCACCAGTCCAAAAATGTTTTCTTAAACATAGATTATTCTTGCTTGTCTTCATGCATTAAATAAAAAAAATATTAATATAAGAAAATGATTTTTATAACAGATAATTAAATGCAATATAATAAGTCGAATTTGATGCTATTCCTAAGTGAGTGAGAAGTTTATGTACAAATAAGTAAGTTTTCGATTCTCAAGTGGGTTTAGTCATGGTGTAGGGTTGAGTTACCTCCATGTCAATTTTGGGTCATATAATCCCTTGTGGGTTTGGTTTGGTTTAATGGCGCAAAGGCCATATTTGGCCTTGCTGTGCCATAATCCCTTGTGAGTGTTGGGTGTATGCATTACATCGTAATGGTGGATAATTTAAGTTCATTTCATTTCATTACCTAACTATAATGACGCTACTGCTTGGTTTTCATATTACACCAGACGCTTTAGTATGGCATGGGCCGGCTCATTTTGTGGTTATCTTTATAATAATATATTTTCAGATCATTGTTTTAATACATTTTCTAAGCATACCCGTAGTTTTCACAATCATGTGTGTTTGCATAACTCATAGTCTTTTCAATTGTTTTTGCATATTTCAACAAATAATTCGTAAAATGTTTGACTACATTTTTGAGATGATGAAGTTTTCTATTATATTTTAACTAAACTATAATGAATGTTTGATCAGTTTTTTTTAATAACAAATTTCAATCCTTGAATCCTACATGCCATATGTTCATTTAGATAAATTTACACATTTACTCAAAAATAAAATGTTTTATGCAAAGTTTAACTCCTACAAATGACGTAAAGTGTTTTCCAAATGCCAAGAAAAGCTTATAGAGCAGACTGTTTCATAGTAATCACACTTGATTCTTCTGCAAATACACTTTGCTTTTATGATATGAAAGTCGCGTAAAGTGCATCCGGTGTTCACGTAGAAGAATGAAAAATTGTTATTTAAATATAGAAATATTAATAACCATTAAAAGTATGAGTAATATTTTTAAAGTTAAATCAATGAAAATTCACTAATTACTTTTTATTAACCAGCAATTATGTTTTAAATAAAATTTAGTTATCAAAATATGATTTAGGACTTGCAAATAGCGATAATATCTCGAACAGGACATTAATTTATTACATTCGTCAAAAAAGAAAAGCTTTGAACTGTATTCTAAAGGATGAGCAATGATTTTGTAGCTTTCTTCACTGTTATGTAATAATTGTTTTCACATATCCTTCAGTATTAAATTTGTCTATCTGAGAAAACAGACAATTTAACAACTGTACATGGGGTTTATCTTCAGGTATACAAAATCTGTACAATCCTTAAGAGATGACAAGTAAGATATCCTTCAGATGATAAATGAAAAGTATCTAAATTTCTCCATAAGATTAGTAACTTTTTTATGGGAGGAAATTTACAAGGATTAGTAACTTTTTTAGGGGAGGGGGTACGATGATTAGTAAATTCTCTGTTCAGGCGTTAACTTTGACTTCTTTGAAACTAAATTCTTTGGTATATAAATTTATGTTTTGTTTCTTTAATTTACATCATCATTCTTAAATGTTTCGAAATTATCATTCCGTAATCTCATATATATTTCAATTTAAATACTATGATAAAAAATACCTAGGCTGAAGTTATTTATAGAAAGGTTTTTTAATCTTATAAGAAATATCAGAGCATTGCGTGAGTACTACATTAACGAATGTACGAAAGCGATATACTGAATCATAAAATCAGCATACCGTGCATGTATACCCCTACATTCATATGAAAATACCGTGCAAATGCAAATGGTCACACAAAATTTTAATACAGCATAAGTATGAAAAGAAGATACGGTTTCATTTCTTATTATTTCAGAAAATTGACTTACTAATTTTATGATCTAGGAAATTCCCGAAATCATGAATTTATTCTGCCATTACAGTAAAAGAAAAAAAATTATGTAAGTTTTACCGCAGGATGCGTGACTACGAACCATATGCTGATGAAAATGCAAAACCTAGTTTTTCGCTTACCTTAACTTGGCATGTGAGCGATTAATCTCTTCATTCAGATATTCATTATTAAACTAACATTCTACAATACTAATAATTACATTTCAGCTTTAATTTTTAAACTGTACTGTACTACTATGAGACACACCTTCTTTTAGACTTAAAAAAACAACGATTGAAACCTCATATCACTCCCTTTATTGATCCTTACAACTGTACAATGTTTCTTCTCTTTAATTCACTGCTGCTACTCAATATCTTTAAGAGTTCTGGCTTTAAGTGAAAAGAAAAAAAGACTATTCAAAATAAAAAGAATCTGTTCAAAAAATATTCTTTTTTTTTTCTTGACGTACCCTTGAAACATGGGTTTCTAGATGTGATTTTTTGATAGCTATTATGCCGTTCAACCTCAACTAAATTTTAAACAAAAAGCAATAACGGAATGCTCTGTAAGAAAAATTGAGAAATCCTTGCAGCTCTAAAAAGACATAAGAATTTGAGATACGGAAAGGCTTTTATATTTGAAAAGAGTAGGAGTCCATCATCTGGATAAGCCACATACAATAAAACAAGCAACATACAAAAATGTCATAATAACAGGAAACTACGTCAATCCATCATATTTCTTGTTCTCTACTGGTCTAAGCAATCTCATTTAAAGGACACTAAGATTTACGATAGGCAGTTTCTTTTAATAGTCGATCCATCAATAGAAGCAGCTTCACGTTTGTCGCATAGAGACTTGTTGAACGTTGTCACTGCTTCTGATTCATTTTATGGCCTGGATGAATTGCTTTCATCCTGTAGGATCGAATCAAACCTATTTTTTACATTTATGCATTTCACATCATATGTTAAATTTTCAAAGGTTATGCGAAACATCATATTATATCTCCCCCTCTGTTGCGAATTCAGAAAATGAAACCAGAATTTATAGTCAATATAAATTACTCAATGACTGAAAACTCTGATTGGATTATTCAAGATGTAGGATGGTTCCGGAAAAAAATAAATTATGCACCTATGAGGAAACATATTTGATGACAGTATATTGAAAAGAATTTAAAACCAGATTCTTATTTAATTTTTAAATAAGCTATCCCCAATATTTCAGCTCCTTTTGAAAACTTAATATTTGATGCACGTTGCACTTTGTGAGAAGAAAAATTATTGCTTTCAAGCTTTCATTAGGATATTTTTAGAACTAGTTTATATCTCTTGAATCTAGAGTAAACATGCTTATTAATTTAATTATTTTAATTTAATTCAATAAACTATAAATTGTACTCTTAATTACCAACCATATTCTTGAGATAATTGCACGCCTTTCAATAAATAACAAATTATTCACTTCAAGGTGACCTTCAAAATCTTAAAATTTTCGAGTTGGCGGGTTGACATGAAGTAGACTAAGACCGAGTCTTCGTTAAAAATGCATAATATTATTGTATAATGTAAATTGCATTATGATGCACAGAAACACAAAACATTTTTCTTATATTTTTAATCACAAGTTTGACACATTAAGCCCATATACTTTATAATGAGGGTGTAAATTTCGATGTAAAATAGAATAAAATGTTTTCAAAGAAATTTTTCATGGAAACCTTTTTACATTTGTGCCAGATTGTTAATATACATAAGCCTATTTCCAATTTTTTGCATTTATTTCTTAAATACTATGGCTTTAGTAACGTTTTGAACTTGCTGCTCAATTACTTTCTAAATCACTTTATCGTCAATACTTAATGAAAAAAATCCCTATTCCTATTCGTATGCAAGCATTCAAATAATAATTCGTGAAATAATTTATTCTGAATCATAAAAAAAAATAATCTATTTTTGAATTAAAATTTCAAATAAGGGGGAAAGATATCAATTTTTATTGGTATATATTAATAAAAGCATTAAATAGTTACTCCTGAATTTTAGTAGAGTAGATGCTTTTTTGTTGCAATGTCGATAATTTTATCGAATAAATAAGTATTCGAATTCTATCCAATTAAAAATTAAATGCATGAACAGTTTGCTGAAGAACTAACTTTTTTAAAGTGACGTTTAATAATGAAAATGCCAAGTAGTATCTTAGTGATTAAAATATGGTATAACTAGGGAGCACTAAGTGGAAAAAAGATTGTTTATATTTCCATCCTTATTCAAAAAATGGTTGACCGATGTTCGCATTAACAACATATTCGAAAGCTTCTTTGTTTTTCTTAAAAGATATACAATTTTAAAGATATTCTCAAATTCGTCTCATTTCCTTTTGACTAGAGTCATCAATTAAAGACATCTTATTGTTACAATGACACTTGTATATACAATAAGGATAGAATTTTTGTGCACGTAATATAGAAATCATACCTTAAAAAAGTATTAAACTATTAAAGTACCATCAAAAGATTTGAAATCGGATTGAAGTTCTGGGTACTTGAGCTAACTTGCTCTTAAAATGACTTCAGATAAGAATTAGTTTTAATCCCCCCTTTAAACTTTTCTGATTTCGTAATTGCAATTAATTTTTAATCGTAACTACGAAGCACAAACTGAAGTGGAATAAAAAGCTATTAGTTGGTACTGTTTTTTTTTTAAATTTTAATTAAAAAGTTTTATTATGAACTTCATTTTCATTACTGATACTATTGATACCATAAACTTTTGAACTGAATGATTTAGTAGCCAATGTAAGTAAGGAATTCGCAATATTAGCTGGGTATCACAATTTTAAATAGACAAAAAACAATTAACCTTTGAAAATTCTTCAATGTATTGTTACTCAGAAATAGTACGAATTATCATTTTTTAATGCTTAAATTAAACATGATATAACTTTAAATTTCGATTGCATGCTTGAATTATCTTTATTTAGAATATCGTAGGCTTTAATAATGCTATTTCATTTATTTCAAGTTTTAAAGACGTTCGTTCTAGTTAGTTGAAAACATGACGTTGAAAGGAAGAAAAATTCATGTAAGAATCTTATTTTTTGTTTTAAATATAACAAATTTAGCAATCTAAGGTACGAATATAACAAGAATGCTGAAGTTATTTATGTTTTTAGGCTTCTTTTTTTATAGTTATATGCCACGAAACCCTTTTAATGCTTCCATCAGCAATAAAAGAAAAATTTCCTCTAGAAATATAATTCCTTTTCTTCATCTACACAAAATGTTTTCCTATTTCATATTAAAGCACAGAAGCAATGAGTATTTCACCAACAGGCATTTAGTAAATGATCAGTTCTCTTTTCCTAAGTACTGAAAAATCCTTTGACATTGATTACTAACCCTCCAACTAAATAAGATTTTTTACATTTTTCACAATTGAAATTTTAATAGTTATTTACATGCTATGAGTGATGATAAATTCCAACACTTTTTCTACAAAATTATCTGCAATTTATATGTAAAATCTTGCAGTCTGTCCTGTCAAATTGCATGAAATAAATGGAACGAGATATCTTGATAGCATGGTTCAAAAATGATTAAAATCTTTTTCAGATTTTCTAGCGTTTTCCTTTTTAATTATTTAATTACTTCATTTCTGTAAATATTCGTAAATTATAATATATATAATTAAAAATATTTCAATCCTGTCTGTTCGCGTATTACATTCAGAACTACAAAAGCATCTGATTGAGCAACAAAATTCCATACCATTATTTTAATTAAAGTAGCGAGTTAAAATAAACCATCATTTCTGAAATTAAGAGATTATATAGCATCTAGTAGATCTTAAATCTTCCTTATTACAATTCCGGATTATTTTTTTTTCGTATAGTTGCAAATGATGGCAATAAATTTTATTGCACAACACAAAAATTCTAAAATCAGATTTTATTTCAAAATTATTTTATCAATTTTTTAATCCCTTTGTTGAATGGTATTCAGTTTTAAGCGAAAAAATATTTAGCCAAATATAATTAAAATAGTCAGAAATCCAATTGTGAAAATAAAAGGATTACATTTGGAACTCTAAAAAAACATGTCTTAATAGAATTTCGAACCTATGAAGTTATATATTAAGCTAATAATGATAATTTATGTAATGATATAGATACCTGAGAAACGCGTCAAATAACACCACAATTCGTATAATATCGCTGTTATATATATACATTTGCATATGCTCTGTAAGTTCTCTCCATAGATTGCCTTATTGTGTATTGCAGCATAGCATTTTCCTCTATAAGATATACGTTGACATTTCATGAGTATCACATGACCTTGAATTGATTTCCAACTATGCGAAATACCAAGCATCAAGTTTAAAACATCAAGTATGTGAAAGTTTTCAAAAAAAAAATCTTTCATAACCGAAATATCAGTTTAACACAAAAATGATTTTTTGTTAACTTAGATATTAAATATCGATTTAAGGAAATACTGTACATTCTTTACAGTATTAGGCACTCCAAATTAATAATCCTGAAAATGATTTTACGCTTTTCCATAAATTAGAGTAAAACATTAAATTTTCCTTCTTTAATATCGCTCATAAACGAAAAATATTTTCTAATACAATTGAAAAATATTCATATCTAACCCTAAAATAATAAAAGACATTAAATTATTATATTCAAACCTCATGGTTATATTAATTTTATAACTTCGATTATAAGTATAGATTAAATAAATTTTATTCCTCTAGCTTTAATGACTTTAACAAATGAAATAAAACCATTATTCAATTAATTTGGAATTTTCAATTGTTTCTTTTTCATTCCATAATAATATCTCTAAAACTCATTAGGTAATAATTATCTTATAAAAATTAAATTAAATGGCAAAATAATTTTTAGTCTACCACATTAGGTTGCACAATTTGAAATTAGAAACAAAAAAATGAAGCAATTTTTAATTAATTGCATTGGCTATAAAAATCGCAGGTATGAAAAAAAGAACATTTGAAAAGAAAAAGGCCATTACTTTTAAAATGCAACTAAGAGTGGATTTTTTATCAGCATAGTGCAGAAAAGATCAAAACTTAGAAAAAAAGAATATAATGGGAGCAAGTCAATGAAAATAATACAAAGTAAAACTTTAATTCGGTAAACTGTCTTATGCATGAAATATCTGAATAAGCAGAATAGAATCATAAATTAGAAAGTTGATATGTATTATTTTATTCCTTATTTCTATACTCATTGCATTCACTTTGTAACTATTCGAAAGGCAACAAAACATTCTTATCGAAAGCATGAAGTGTAACAACTGCATTAGTAATTTCTTTTTACATAAAATTGTAATAAAATATCTTCAAGCATAATCATCCAGTGTTAACTTATCAATTTTTTTACGAAATAAAAAGTTCTTTCATTCCCATAGGAAATAAAAATTCTCAATTTATATAGTTAGTAGTTTTGATTTGTTCCCATTATTTTCTTTTTATCATATAATTGTAACATGCAAAGTTTTGCCTCCATTGACACATTTTCTAATTCATAATTATGGTTTAAAAAGTTGCATGCTGATAATAAAATTAGCAAATGAACTAAAACTGCTCAATTTCCTCAATGCGTGAAAACATTTTTTGGAGATAATAAAAATCTCACAATAGAAATACCTTAAATGGTCTATAAAAAAATCATGTAACTTGACATTTCAAAGCATTCATTCTGAAAAGCATAAAAATACTAAATTAAGGATGCAACAGGTAGTGTTTAGACGCATTTCTCATTACAGTGCTTTACAAACAACATTACTCTATTTTTTTTTTTTTTTTTTTTTTTTTTTTTTTTTTTTTTTTTTTACTTATTCATATACGAAATACAGTTAGAAATTATTCCAGTTTTCAAAAAACTCTATATCGAGATTTTTCTACTACTCTAAACCCGAACCAATCATTTCTGACTCGTATTTATTTATCGGCCGGTAAACATATTCTCAGCAAGCAACAAGTATGAAATTTGCTAAGTGGTTTTTGCACATATAATCTGTTAATTTCTATCAAATTTTAAGCGAAAATCATCATTAGGAAATTTGTCCAATTCCATTCATATTCATAGAAATATGGCAACTCAAAACTGCAAAAGGCTTAATGGAGTAAACTAAGCAGGCAGCATTAATATTAGATCATTTGATCAGCTGAAATTCAGATCTAAATCTCCAAAAAGTTAATCTTCAGGTTTTCAATACATATACGTAAGTAAGGTACAACATTACACTTTTTTTTACTTTAATATAAGAAATACAAAGAAATTATTCCAAATTTCAAAAAAAAAATCTTGAGATTTTGATGAAACTACTCTTAATCCGAAACAACCATTTTTTGATCCATGTTTATACATAGACATGTGAACATAAATTCGCAGCAAACTACACGCGTAAAATTTGCTACGTGGTCTCTGCACATATGCTTTGATGATTTCTATCAAATCTAGAATGTAACCCTTATCAGTAAATTTGTCCATTTCCCTTCAGGTTCATAAAAACAAAGCAATTCAAAAACGAAAAGGCAAAGATGAATGAAACTAAGCATGTAGAATTAATATTGGATTCTTTGATCTGCCGAAATTTGGAACTAAATCTCCGGGGTACTGATCTTCGTAATGAAATTATATTTGAATATATGGAAGTGAGATGATGTGAAACCATCGATTTAGGCAAATGTTATCTAATTGGTATGTTTTTTTCTAAATTGAACTGCATCAAATATTGTTCACAGAGGGAAGGGGGAAAAGTCAAATCAATATTCATTTTTTTTCTTCAATATACTGTGAACACAAAATATGCCATATTTTATTAATGCATATAAAATTCGACTGGTAAATACTTCTGTTGGTTAATAAAATTCTATGACCTTCATTCAGTTCATGAAAATAAACCGAAAGGTCAAAAACCCTCTTCATGCCGAGAATATTATTGCATAATCAAATCCAAAATCTCACATTCAAAATTTCTTTAAAAAATGAATACCTACTTTCCAACTGTACCACTCTGGGATAGCTGAAAGGATGTTTTCCCTGAGTGCAATCTAAATGTAGATGAGTTTCCTTCAAAAGATTTGAGGAAAGAATCTTATATATCGCTTGGAGAAAATTCCTTTTTTCCTTTCCAATGAAATTAAGGAGGAAAAATATATTTCTTGATTTGCGGTTTAGTCTAAAATTCGAAATCAAGTTTATTGACCAACAAGAATTGGTTAAATGTTAATAGTATTGTAATTTTGTATTGTATTGCAAATTTATTTGAGCATAAAAAATGTATTAGTTACTTATTATAGTAATTAAGTAATAAGTATAACAATACAGCATATGTAAGTATATGGTAATTTTAAAATATTTATCAGTAGTAAATAATATATATAGTGATATAATAATTACAGTAGTATTCATCAGCTCTTTTAAAGGGTTAAATATTTTACAATATATATCTTTTCAACGTTTCAATCAATTCACCCTATTTAATTGCACTATTATGGCTAGAATATTTTTATTTACGCCTCCCTCTTTTGTAATTTGTTTTGACAGCTGAATTTTCATTAAAAAATTGTTTTTTATATTTAATACACTTATAAAACATTTCACAAAGAAGGCATTTTTGTATTCATTGAGGAAGTTGAAAAATGTAGAAACAAACAGTAAGTTTTTCCAGATAAAAAGCAGCCACATTAGTAAAATTCATCGGTAAAGGCAGAAAATTCACTGACTGGATGAGCACGATTAAGATTGATATGAATCAGAGTGTCACCAATACTAAAATACTGAAAAACGCAGAACAAAGAATTTATGATTTAATCAGAAAGTCACGATTTCAGCTCAGATTACAGCGAGAACATTTATTTTTATTTTTCGTACTTTATTTTCCGAAATTTGATAGTGTATGAAATCTTCCAAGAAAGACTTTTACCTATCGTTCAATCTCGGAGTCGTTTCCTTTGGCAGAACAAAATTTAATTGTCCATTAACCAACCTATCTGTCTTCCAACTATCGACACTGAAATCTCAAATCGACTGACAAGTCGACAATAGGCAAAGCGCTCCAAGTGCAAGGAGGTGAAAAACTCAGATTGGCGGAAATTTCGTCGCCTTCATTAATAACGCATCAGCGTCGCAAACAAAATGCCTTTCGCACATGTCGCACAAACGACGACAGCTGGGCCCAACAACCCGCTCGCATCACTCCCTCCGAGACATTTTTCTTTGTACTCTATTAAAGTGATTAGAAGACAAGTGCTTCTTGCAGCAACAACAGAAAGTAGCAGTTGAGGTTAAGTTTTGCAAACCGGCTGGCTTCTTGTTATTTAGTATTCATCAGTGCAAGTTTTTTTCTCTTAAAAAGTTTTTATAAGCCTTCCTTTGAAAATAAGGTAATTCATTAAGGTGTAAACCGTTTAGGTAGACTGCTTGAAATTTTTATTGGAAATAAAAAAGAAAGTGTGGATTTTTTTTTTCTAGTTAGACTGTGCTTATCACTTTAAAAATAAGAAATTGGTCATTGCAGGCTTCTTGTTTTCCGTATTCAATGGAATCTGTAAAGAAATTCTAAATTTTATACATTTAAAATTCAGTTTTCTTAAATTTCAGGAACTGAGAGTTTTTTTCGTTATTTTAATCCTTTCGGCGGAACTGGGGCTATAGAATTAAGGATTCAAGGTTGGCTCAAAATTGAAAATATTTTTAATAAGAAATCCGATGGCAAAAAAAATTATAATTCCTTTTACAATTTTCATTCTAAACAGCTTCGTAGAATAAAATATTTTTGTATCATTCAGAAGTAAGCCTCATTTTTAGATTAACGTTATAAAATATTTCATTTTATAAAATTGTAATAGGACAACCAAATTGGAATTATTTGATTTCTGAAAATAAACACCGATTTCTTTGGAATTTAGATTTCGCACCATTCATTAAATATATATTTAACTGTTCTTGCACAATTTCGAGGTTTTTACAGAAGTATGTAAAGCAGTATTAATTAAAACAAAAATTTCAAATTAATAATTGATTTATTTTAAGCCGTGATTGGTATTAATGCATTAAATGTGTAAATTATTTACTTAAGATTTCCTTAATAAAAACTGGAAAGTATATAAATTCAATATTTATTTGCTGAAGTAAAAATTAATTGTAAAAGGCTAAAATATCAGCAATAAAAAGATGAAACGCAACACAGATTTTGAAAAATTATTTTGCACAATATCATTTAGTTATAAATTGAGAAATAAAATTTTTTCATCCATATTTAATTTAATTATGAGTTAATATCAAAAACCAAGAAATAAAGCAATATTTTATTTGTTTAAATTAAGCATCTTAACATTAAAGATATTCATAGAACATTGAATACAATATATAGTAAAAAAATTCATATTTTTAACTTCGAAATATTTTTTAAGCCATTAAGTTAAAAATAACTAAAAATTACAATATATTATATAAAAAATTATTCAATGGTACTTAGTAGCGTTACATATGAGTTAAGAAACTTTGTCGTTTTGAATTAATAATAAACTTATTAGTTTATTGATTTAATATGATGCACAAGTTGTTTTTAACATTTTAAAAACATACATATCTACTAAGCAAAATCTGCTTCATATTAACTATTTAAAATACCATTGTTGCATGTTGGTATATCCTCGATTTCAAGATCTAAAGCTCCTTATTTTCAAATCTTATTTTCTCAATAATACACCATTATGTTTTCTGTTTAATCCTATGTTGAGATTCAAATAACCTCAATACTGAGAAAGCGTGAAAATGTGGAGAATAACATGTCACCCTAATCATCCGACCAAGATTAAAAATTTTATGCTCATTTCAAAATAATTCTTATGAAATTTTTGTGAAAGCTAACAATTCAGCACATCCCATCTAATTAATAATTCATTAGTAGTAAGATATTAGATACTACCTTTTCATCAGGAAATTGTATTTATTCCAGTTCTAATGAATATTAACAATGCATATTGATGCAAAACTCTTCCCTATTTTCCTTACAAATATTTTTAGAAACACTGGTTAAAAAAGGCAAAGCATAAAGCAAATTTTCTGAAAAAGGTGCAAAAATCTACAGTCCGAGTAACAAACAATATATTAAATCCAGATTCCATTTAAATATCAAAAAAGCACCAGATTCTTGAACTGATGTTTCTTGAAGTATTTATATTAATTTTAAATCGGGCTTTGATTTATTATGAATGAATAATTGTGCTTTAAAGTGGAAAGATATTTTTTTCAGAAGTACTTTTATTGGCTGATGTATTTGTAATATTTAAGTAATCATTGAAATATTTTGGATTTGCAAGACGGATATGAAGCATTTTCAAGGTTTAATAAATTGCTATTTTTGTAAAATCTATGCTGATAATTTTATAATTTTTTTGTAACATAGAAAGATTATATTTCGTTTAAGATTTTGGACTAGAATAATTTTAAGGATATGTATTATGGGTGAAAAGCGAGCATAAAAACCAATGTGCTCTAAATAAAGTAATTATAATTGTAAATGGACAGTTGACGAGAAACTGCTTTGACAAAAATGCAATTCTTAATTATTTCATCTAACACATCAAGTAATCGAAATTTTACATCGATGAACAACGTTTTTGTAATATTGATAAGCTATTGTATATAGAATTAATTTTAGAAAAATCCAAGTTAGATATAACATAATGATAATTCTATGCAGTGATAATTCTAAAATGAGTTTTATATATCGTTTTCATATATATTTATATATTTTACATGTGAAAAAAGCTAAACACATTTTGCGAAGTTTTAATAAATTTTCCTAGAACCTATATCCCCAAGGACCTTTTATTTTTTTGAGAATTTATAATGACTTCCAAGAATTAATTAAGCAACCTCGAATTTTTACAAAACATAAGGCTTAAAATTTATAGCTACTCGTAAAAGCAGCAATGAAACAATAAAAAAAAGCTCACATGAGGCAAATTAGCAAAGACGAAGTAAATTATATAAAATCATGTCAAAACAAAAGAAATCTTTCTTTGTTTTATGTTCTTAATAATTTATGGCTATTAATATATTATTTAAATTCTTTTGTAAGATATGCGTCAACAATTTGCTGGAAACTAATCATATATATAAGAATTGTTCGTTTAAAGATATCTCGGAAACGGCTCTAACAATTTGGATAAAATTTTATATTTAGATAAGATTTATTTCCTGAAAGAATGAAATTTTACACAAAAGAAACATAATTAATTATCTATTAGAACCTTTTTCTATCTGCTCTCATGCTGACAATGTCATATAGCACCATGTCGTAAATATTTTCGAACTTGCAATGTCGCCACAAGATAACCGGCTGGTACCTCGAAATTGTGTGAAATGGCACTGATGGATGTGATATTGGGCAAAATTGAAATATAGCTATTAATCAGTATGCAATTCGTGTCTAAATATTTTCTTCGAAAAAACACGACTTTATAAAAAAATCTTCCCAGGAAAGCTTATTCTCCCCGATATTACTGTTTCAAAATATTTTTCTTGCATGTTTTAACTATTACGAAACTTTTTGCATATCAATTTCTCAAATAAATATAATTTCATAAATTTAATCCTTAGATCTCCTAAAAGTTATTTGATGCATAAATATTTACCGGATAAGACTTATTTATTGCTGGGAAAAATTAATGTATATGAATTAATAATTTAATTTTCCCGGAAAATTAATCTACATATTTTTACCACTCTTAAATATTTTTACCAGTCAAAAATTAAGAAAATAAATAAAACGACAAAATGATGTACTTCCTTGAATGGTGCCTGAGAGAATATATCGAAATGCTAATTGTTAAGGCACTGAAGTAAATTAGAAATTTTCTTCTTCATGAAAACTATTAAGATCATTTCTTTTATGTTAAAAATATTTCAATCATGGAATGTATTCTTATTAAAATACGATATCTGAAAATATTTTAAATTTAACTTTAATATTCTAGTAAAATATTTATAACAAAACGTTACAATTTTTGGTATTGTATCATACGCAAGGCATGCCTACTCGTTATTGAAAATACTTCATTTTTTAACACAGTGGTTGGCAAAGCTCAGTTTTGGAGCTAATATGATCAGACCAACTCAATATACTGATGTTGCTTTGCAAATTTATTTCTGAAATAACTTTGTTTCTTATTAATAGTAAATCGAGGAAACAGAGATCGATATTGTGCAGTATCAATAACATTGGTGCTAACAATTATTGACAACAAAAGACTTTTGGCTTTGATTGAGGATGGATTCGATAATTTATCATACAAGTTCTATAGCATTACCATTATACAACCGAGTCTATTTCTCTCTTTATTCTTAAAGAGTTCCATTAATTTTTTTTTCTTTACATAATATATGAAACGAGTTTAGTAATCTTATTTACACTCATTCTTTAGATACTCATTACAGATTTTCATTTTTAATCCACATCTCAAGTTCTAAAAACATATATAAGTTAGAATCCTTATTTCGAGCAATCTGATGGACTTTCTTAGATTATTTTTTTAACCTTGATCTGTTTCTAGTCACGACGACGATAATGCCTTCTTTTAAGAGGAAAATACTCCCATCCCTTTTTGATACACACCAGAAACCTTTTTGCTTCAAAAAAACATTTCTTATCTTATTTCTGTCTTATTTTCCTGACAGTCATAGCATGTACCTGCATTTTGATGTCAGAAAATATAACAAAAATGGAACAAACTCGGTCACTGTTAAGAAAAGCGTAGGTAGAGATGATGCAGCAGCGAATATAGCCAATACTCTGAGACAGGTAACGGCATTGATGGATGATAACCTGTGACGTTCAAGAATTAAGCGAAATTAAGGTGTAATTGAATTGGGAATCCCCTCCGTGAAGTAACTTTTTTCGTTGGATACTTCATCGAGAAGGAAGTTTCATGATCATCACCAAACCTGTCAAGTTAGTCTCTTTATAACGCATTTCAAGTTAGTAGTCTGGTATGACTTGAACTTTCTTACATTTCTTTCACATAATTGTTGCTGATAGACAGCGAAATGGAGTAAGGTAATCATGCTTTTAAAAGTAATTAGCCCGAATTTTTTTTATGTGAAATATGATTAGTTAGAATTCAAAAGATATCGCTTGAAAAAAAACTATTCACTTAAAGTAACTTATATTTTTACTTCCCTTAACTGATTCGCTTTTGAACATTTACTTTTATAAATTCATATAACGTATATTGGTTCTAAACAGAATAAGTTCTGATCACATAGCACTGCTATTTCATGCATTTAAAATATACGTGAATATGCATTATTAAATCATTTTCTTTACTTTAGTCAATATTTCATAGTATTTTTAAAATGGTATTGGTATATCAGTACTGAACAGATTTATTCATGTTCAAGCGTGGCACAGAGGATTTATGCAATTAGCATTGTGAAATTGTGCTACTATGCCATGTTCTTCTCCATTATCAGTATTCCTTAGCATAAAAAAGTACCAAGTGAAACGCAGGTCTATCCACAGAATGTGGTATCGATGGTTTATGCCACTAAAATATACATGGAATTGTGCTTCTTGAATATGCTCTTTACTCACCTGGTGGACCTTGGATATTAGGTTTAAAAAGATTTACTCGTGATCGAGTGTGGTATAATGGAAATATGATACAAGAATATGCGTAAACATGTGCCATCAAGTCAAATTTCTTCTTAAAATCTGAAGCAAAATTGAATAACAATGGTAAATCTATGTGCTGTAGCTTATTCCTACATTATTAGTCTTGATATCATTTAAATACAATTATTAGATTAACAATTTTTTTGAAATAGATATTTGTTTCTAAATAGATATTCTATGTATTAAAACTTATACTCAAGATGAATTTTTTTTTTTTTTAGTTTCATTGAGCTTATTCTGTAACAAATCATATTTTGACATTAATTGCTAAAATAAGACATTTCAGTTATTTTTCATCCAGTTCAGTTTCCTGGATTACTAACGATAAATGCATGGGGATTAGCAGAGCAGTTTAATTGATTTTTATGCTCAAAAAATTGTAATTCAAAAGTAATATTCATAACTATTAATTTTTATTAAGTAGCAAGTAAACAGCATTAGTTCGAGACCTTTACTATGCTATATTTTATTTTATAAACCAGGTTTTATTTTTAGAGGCCAATTTTTTAAGAAGAATTAAATCCGATTAAGAAATTTTCGTTTCGCCCTCAAGGAATTCGTTCAGTAAATAAGAACTTAAGAAAACTTAAATCATTTTCCAACAAAACAGATCAGAATCCACAGAGGGCTCAAGATAGATTCCAATTCATTATTTACTATAATTAAGATTCATTAGCTTGTCCTGCTGCCTGTTTCTCAGTTCTGTCGGCCCAGATTGTATTAGAAATCGAAAGTACATATCAATATTTCAAACTTAAATAATGATACATTATGGCATTTTCTATCACTGAAGTAAACAGAAAAAATATCTTCATGATTCTTTACTTTTGAAAGTTTAAAGTAGCTCTGTTGATCCAAAAATTAACCTCAGAAAACCTGATCAAATTTCACATCGCCATTGACCGATGTTTCAAAGGAGCTCTTGGAACAGATACACCAAAGGATAGACACATTCTTCTCTGCTTTAAGCATTAGATTAACTAACGAGATCCAAAAATTAAATATATATTAGACCGAGCTTCCTGGATAAATTCCTGAACTTTTTAAATAATGGAAGTATATTGAAAAGTTTCATTGATCACTCTAGAAAAATAGTTTTTAAAAATAAAAATAATTCATTTAGATTTAATATGACTTTAATCATAAAAAATACCATTAATTTGTTGTTTTTCTTGATATTACTTCTGAAAACTCTTAAATTGCAAATCCCGAGCCTTTTATTTGCTTCTTTTATTTATTAACAGTAAGAGTTCAAAAATTTTAGAAATTGCTTGTAATTTAAAATCTTGATAGCCTGTTATAGTTAGAACTAAGCAGCTTTCAAAAACTACAATAATCAGTTTAGCTGTAAAAGCTTTGCTTTGCTTTTTTTGTCATTAGTCTAAAAATGGAAAATTAATTATTTCTATTTTCAAAGATGAATATGCTTGTTTTACAAGGACCTCTGCATTTTAGAAAAATTCTCATTAAACAATTTGAAATTCGAAGAAATATAAGAATGCTTTACTTATTTAATCAAAAAAAGGTGCATTACTTTTTTTTTTTTGCATTTCAAGTTTCTATAGTATTGACTAATTTGTCAAAGACAAAAAGAAATTTTCCTCCCTGAAGTAATAAGCAAATCTCATCTTACATTTATATTTCTTTAAATGAGCTAAATTAAAATTACTTCAAGTCAGATTCCCTTTTTTCTAAAATCCATTTTAATTCGTTATTTTGCTTAGCTTTAATTTTACATTAAATTGCTTTCTTGTTGGCTGCAGTTTAATATTACATTTAATTTTGCTTGAAAATTTAATGGAACTAATTTATGTTCTACTTAAAAGTTTGGAATTTAAATGATTTTGAAATACGACTATCAAGTTATCTGTACTTTCAAATAAATGATGTTTAAAAGCATTATAAAGGACTTCCAAGATATAATTACGATTCAAAGAATAGTTTTAATGTCTTGATTCAATTAAAACTTTAAACGTCATCATTTTCTGATGATTAATCTATCCATAGTTTAACTATAAACAGTGATGAAAATGATTATATTATTCCTTGATATAATTCATCTATATTAATCTATGCATTAATAGATACGGTTCCTAATGACAAACTTCAGATGTTTACCTATAAAGATAACTAGTGTTCATAAAAAAAATTGTATTATGATTTATTAATACCAATAATAGGAAAAATATTTAGTATTTTAATATAATTTATGAGCTGATTTAATTTTTTAAAAATTAGATAATAAGCATAGCTATCATCCAAATCTTAAAATTTCATTGACAAACTTAAACTTAATTTCATTACATTAAAACTACATTGACATTTTTAAACATCCCACAAAGAATGAGTTACTTGATAATGGTTAATTAGTGATAAATTTTTAAAAATAAATATACTCTAGCCTTCTTAATTCAGATATTTTTTCATACTTTCTCATATTAATTTATTATATGTCCATATGAAATCTGAGACAGTTAGAGTTCTTTTAAAATGAAAATTTGTCTAAAACGCTAAATCAAAAAATGTCTAGTTATTTAAAAGCTTATTTTTAAATAATAGCACACCGATATAATTTTTATATCTTTTGATAACATTACCTTGAATATTTTTGCATTTCAAAGTTTCGTGATTAAATCAATTTTCAAATATAAAAAAAAATTTCTCGAGAAAAGTATAAACTCATTATAGAGATGAATTAATGTATATGGATAATAGATTCTTATAGATATTTAATTCATCTTTTCTCTTAAAACTCCAAGAAAAGTATCTAAAATGTTAAAAGTGTAATCAATGAAAAGTTTACATAGTTAGTACTTAAAAACTGTAGAAGAAAGTTTAAGGGAGGAGAGACAAAGCAAAGGGCAAACATCAAACAAATGTAAGGAAAAATGCAGTGTAATGCGATGCACATCAGAATAAGAAGATATATATGTAATTTGCAAAAGAAAAATGTATTCAAAAACAAATAAAACTTTCCGAAATACACTAATATATAATTATTAGAGCATCTCGAAAACGACAAATGATTTGGATCAAATTTCATATTTGGGTACGATTTTGCTTTTTAAATTTACCTATATACAAGTCTTTCCTGAAAAAACGCGACCTTACGCACAAAAAAAACTAACTGTTATAGTAAGTATATTAAATACCCACTTCGAAGTTTGGGAAGTGTAGTATATTGGTCAGAATAACATGACTCGTGTTGTGTTGCGGGTACCCAGTTTGAGTCCCGCTCTTTGTTTTATATTAATATATTTATGCTTAATATTTTCTCTCAAGTTGAACAATGTCATACAGCGCAAATAAGCTTAAAAATATAGGTAATGTTATATGAACTTTAAAATAAATACTGTAATAGAATCGATTTTTTCAAATAACATGTTGAACTAAGCACATTCGTGATTTTTTGAAAACTTAAATAGCCAGCTCATCAGTAAGATTTAAAAATATCCGTGTTTAATTAGTGCGTGATTTGTATCTAAGTATTATTTCCGAAAAAGCACGATTTAACAAAAAAAAAAAAAAGAATTTACCTCAGAAGATAAAGAGTTAAAAGGGTTTATCCAAATACATACAAATTATTAACATATAGTATAGGGGAGTGTTAAAATGGAAGCGGGCTAAAAATTACAAATTTAGCAATTAGGTAAGAATACTCTCAATAAATATACAAAAATGCAACTAACATTGATTTCATCAAAGCAATAAATAAATTAGACCTTTGTATGTAATTCATCGATATTTTTTTAATTGATGATCTTTTGCTATCGAATTTTGAGTTTGAAATGGAAGCATTAAAACTACAAAGAATATAGGTTAATAGAAGATTTATTAACTGTTTCAAACAGGTTTCATATTAGGCCTATTTAAAAACAGCGTAGCTTGAGAGCAACGTAGGAGCAAAATTGTTCACAATCAGCCTTAGGATAAAGATAAAATATTTTTAACCTTATAAATAATCAAAATTATCTTTCCCAGAAAAACGCATATTTAATTAGAACTCCCAAATGAATTGAAACAATTAATAACCATTAAGATAAAATCATTTCAAATAAATATATATTCTACAGCGAATTTCCTTATTCCATAAGGTTTAATGAAAAAATATTCTCATTATACTAAATCTACTTTCTTTCTTACTATTTATATTCGCCTTCAAAAGATAAATAAAATTTCACGATAATGATAAAATATATCTTACTATATAAAAAATATATCAAGAACCTTTCACATTTAAAATGTTGCTAAGTGATTTTTCAAATGTTATAGGATAGAAAATATAGGTATCGCCTTTTTATAAGAAAAATGAAATTTATATTATATAAGCCACACTCTTCTATACTTATAATAAAGCTCAGTGTGTGTGTGTGTGTGTGTGTGTGTGTGTGTGTGTGTGTGTGTGTGTTGGCGCTCTACAGACCAGACCGTTGGAACTACAGCTACCAAATTTGGTACATGTATACCTTGGAGCTTGGGAATGTGCACCTCGGAGCCCTTTTTTCGAATTGTTAATTAGAATTTGAATTAAAATTTAAGCGAAATTTTGACGATTTTCCGCTATAACTTCCGAAAATATTATCGCACAAACATGATTTTTACATCAATTTAAAGATTAAAAAATTAGCTTTCTAATGGCATCTTTGCTTTAATGTATAACTTAAGCTTCTATTTTTAACGAATTTTTAAAGAAATATTTTAACCATGTTTTACAACAATATATTTCGGATAAAACAATAAAATTTAATCTGCATGAGCACGTTAAGGGGGAAAAATTAGGTTTTATCAGCATGTTGCCATCCTATTGACGGAAGTTCAAACTTAAAAAAAAAACCATCATTACAAATTAAATCTAAAGAAATGCAACTTTTAGCACGTGACTGGATAAAATAAAATATAATATGTGACATTTTCTAAAATAAATAATGAACGAGCAAAGGGAAAAAAATAGCTTTTATTAAACTGTTGAAATCATACTGACAGAAGTTCAAATTAAAAAATAAATTAACTATGACTGCAAATTAAATCGGGAAAAAAATGTAACATTCACCAAGTGATTGGATGAAATTAAATAAATATTAAATGTTATGTTTTCTAAAAAAGAAATACAATACAAAGGTTTCTATGATCGTTTGCAACGTCTATATCATTAATTTAGTAAATCAGTGTTACGTGACTTTCGAAGTTTAAACATATCTGGCAGAGAAATTATAAAGAGAGCAAGGCACATAAGTATTTAATTGAAAATCTTAGACCCCATTACTCTTGGCGAACCAGCTGGTCGCCAAAGGCGTCTAGTATTAAATATTCATGAAAGAGAAAAATATCAAAAGAAATGTAGCTAATAGGCATATAAAAAGATTAGTTATATTATTGTGACTTACCTATGATGATTATTTCTTATGGCGGTTTCTAATCTTTTTGGATAGTTTATTTTTAAAATTTGTAATAATTTAACTTTTGGCATTTTTATTTTTGTTCAAATTATTTTTTGAACATATTTATTCTAATTTGTGGTACAGTAAGAAGTTTTGTCTGGTAATCTTTGGCAGCAAATGTAAATAATTCAATATTCAGAAAAAACTGAGCAAAATAGTGGAATTTTTAAGTATAGGAGAAATTGAAATAGTAAAAAAAAATTATGCAAATACAATTCAACTTTTTATCGATGAAAAAAACTTTGATAACCGATATATATATATATATATATATATTACGAATTAAAAAAATCATATATCTTGCAATACTAAATGTATGTATGCGGAAGAAAAAATATTAAAAATAATCAGTAAATAAATCTGTTCAGGAAATTCGATTATAAACAA
The DNA here is from genome assembly GCA_026543055.1 of Argiope trifasciata. NCBI lineage: Eukaryota > Metazoa > Arthropoda > Arachnida > Araneae > Araneidae > Argiope > Argiope trifasciata. Next base: position 2,144,703 of record JAPMOQ010009429.1, read on the forward strand.
TACACTGGCATTTCTTTATTATATTTGTATTATTAGTAAAAATTTTATCTTTTATTGTTAATCTTTTTTTTATTTCTGGATATGTTGAATTGAAAAACTTTGCTTCTGAACCATTCTTTACGTAACTCTTGTCTTAAACATTGTCAAATAAGCAATTAGTCATAATAAATTCATTCATAATATATTCATAAATATAAATCGTGGAAAGTGTAAAGTAATGATACAGCTACAATACTTTTCTTCAAAACGAATTTTTAAAAAATCAGTGTCAACAGTTCTTTTAAAAAAAAAAAAACGGTTTATCTAATTGTTATTCAAAATTAACCCTTTGCACTCGAATGGTACCTCTCACTCCCATTCAAGACGGTGCATCATTTTTACGTTTTATTTATCTTTTAATTTTGATTGTTTAAAATGCCTAAAAAAATGGTAAAAAGATGTAGATTTATTTTTCAAAGAAATTTGATACAAAACCTTTATATATATTTTTCACAGCAATAAACATCTTTATATTAGGCGACTAATTATACATCGAGTTACTTTTCCGAGTACAAAAAGTTAATTTGTTGAGCTCTACTGAAAAATATATTCCGTGTAAAAAAACGTTGATTCTACAATTTGCGATTCGATTTTACACAGCTTAAGTACACTAGAAATGCCGTAATTATGGGATCAATATTTGCTCTCTATTATTCGTCGCAAACTCATTACGAAATAATTTCACCTTCTTATCTTACATTGAATCAAAAATATGAACAAGCGCCATAAAATATTGTAAATGAACATTCAATTTGACTACTTTTTTAAAATGTCGTGCCCTTGATATAAAATATTTCTGGATTATTTGTCACTACATCTTTCAATTTTTGTAATGATTTATATTATTATCATACTGCATATCTGAAATAGGTGTTACATATTTCTTAAGAAAATTTTTTATTAAAACGAAGGCGAATGAATCGCAATGAACTGTTCTTGTCAAGACAAGTTCTGAGAGGAATATATAAAAATCGTAATTACTCGTATAATTGTCGTAATTTATTGACTATATTAAACAGAAAAAAAACAGGCATTAATTCTTGAAAAAATAATTGCAAACGTTGCATTTATTAAGGATTGTTAAATTATATCCATGGAATACAAATTGCATCTAAATTTTTTTTTCATTTTAATGGAATTGGTTTCATATTCAAACTGTGAAAGGGTGTATAGAATAAACATGTCTTTATGCCATTTTCTGTCAAGTAGATAGTGTAAGTCACCAAAGAAATATTGTCAGAGATATAGGCGATGCAAAAGCTATTTACAATACATTATACACAAAATTAGAAATAAATATTAAGTTTAAAAGCAAAAATAAAGGGAATAAGAATGGAGGAAATAATTTGGCCTGATGACTTTATCAAGGATCGCCCTCGGGCAGGGATTCAAAGCAAGGATTTTTTCTGTGAAGGGTCTGACTTTCGTCCAAACATTGACCCCTCGTGACTCAAAAATTCTAAGAAAGGGAAGTTTTTGAAGACAAGAATTAATATCGATAAAGCAATGACAATAACTTACACAATAATAATAAGCAATATATAATTTTCAAATTTCAAACATAAGCTAGTCCACAGCAAAATTCTAACTAACCAAACTACTAAAAGACCATTATCTAACTATAAAACCAAAACACATCAATAAAATATAAAAGCTAAGCTAAGAACATCACTAAAATATAAAAGCTAAGCTAAGAACATCAATAAAATATAAAAGCGATGAACATACCAGTCGAATTCAAAAATAATCTAAAGACTTTTAAGGAAAATTCAATTTATCACTGCAGACAATTGTATCAAACTTAATTCAACTTTCCCGCGCTCAAAGCTAGAAACGCCTACAACGCTCGTCATCAAATGAAATAAAGTGAAAAAATCTCAGCGCCATCTATTGAGTTGAAAAAAAAGAAAAACTAGCAAGCATAATTTTTTGGGGGGAAAATATTAGATACAGATAAACATTTGCTTATTAATATTGCAATAGTTTTTAAGAAAATCATTAAAAGGCAAGTTTTTAATGATATTATTATATTTTTTGCTTGAATATTAAAAGTTTATTACAGTTTTTTAATCCTGTTAAATTATGAGAAAATAAAATTTTTGATAACTTTAGAATTTAAGTTAGAATGGTAATTACTACGCTTAATTACTTTGAAATTAAATTCATCTCTTTTATCATAAATATTCACCAAAGTTTGCCCATTAGAAATATATATTTAAATCCAATCGGTAACTTTGTGGTAATTATCGTTCGTTTCAGATGAACTCAATTCTTCAAAGCTTGATGTAATTTGTTCGAATGAAAATTTTGCTTGCATAAAAAAAAAAAAAAAAACTGATAATATGGGAAATAAAAATAGAAGATTTTTATGCTTTATTAAAAAATGTTATTAACAATTTTATTTTCAAAAATTCTACTTAAAATTACAATAATAATTTTTTACTCGTGAAATTACAATATTTTTTTATTACAATTAACTTGCATTCAATATTCCCTTTATTTCCAAAGAGACTGAAAATAATTTTCTCTCTTCCATATCAAATTACAGTTATTTTCCGGTATATTCATTTCCGTTCTATTTCATTTATAGAGAGATTAGAATTTTAAATAAACTGTATCCCGGAATACCTATTAATGTACAACCCATTCTCTGAAAATTCGTCCCGAATATAGTCGCATACATTAACTATAGCAATTAAATTCATTAGCATTAATCATTTTATCTAATCAATCACTACCCAACGAATTAAAATCATTATTGAGAACTATTTCAAAGCTTGACTTAATTAATTTGCAAGAACATTTTGTTAGCATAAAAACAACAGATAAAATTTGAAGTAAAACTGTAAAATGTTTATACATTCTAATAAAGTTTTATTCATTAACATTATATCTAATCAAGCACTATACAACCAATTAAAATCCTCACTGAAAACCAATTGGAAGTTTGACTTAAAACGTTTGAAGAAACATTTTGCTAAAATAAAAAAAAATAAAAAATTAATGAAATTTAAAGTAAAATTTTTGTGCATTCTAATAAAATCTTATTCGATATTTTTATTTCAAAAATAACTCTTGAAATTACAGTAATAATTTTATTACAGTTAACTTGTGTTCAATGTTCCCTTTATTTCGAAGAGAAAATAATTTTCTCTCTTCCACATAAAATTGCCATTATTTTCCAGTGTATTCCTTTCCTTTTCATTTGTTTCATTTGAAGAGAGATTAGAATTTTAAATAAACTGAATCCAGAAATACCTATTAATGTACAACCCATTCTCTAATTGCTCGATATGGTATGACCCTTTAGATCCTAATTCATTATTCATTCCACATTTATCAAGTAATGATCTCATTTGAATTTTCAAACCAACCTTCAAATGACATTTAAATTTATGTCTTTAAGAGAGAGAAAGATTGAAATTAACTGTTCACTTAAGAATTGAAAATCTTTTTTATAAACTTTATCAATATCTAGGTAAATTTCCTCAAAGAAGCAAGCAAGATAATGTTTTTTAATTGTGATTCAAAAATCATATTTGTTCGCTTTTTTTTTCTTAAAAAAGTACTGTATCATAGGAGAAAGAAGATTTATCATTCAATGGAGCAAATATCTGCATTTTTTTTCCTATTAAAATTAGTATTCCTTAAGCGAATTTAATTACTTTTGGGTTGCAGTATATTTTATGCCATAATTGGAAAAATCTTTTATTTTGAAATTGTTTAAATCTTTAGCAAATAAATTTAAGTGAATCAGTAGAAACGACTTTATATCAAATATCTTAAGTAATAACTTATTATTTATAGTATATTTTATGACATAATTGGGAAAGCTCTTTTATTATAAAGTTAATAAAATCTTAAGTAAATAAACTGGTTGAAGTGAATCAGGTAGAAATGACATTGTATCGAATATATTAACTAATATGCTATCAATTACTATGAAATATATATCTCTCATTCATTAAACCTTTTAGAAATACTTTATTGTTATTCATTTCAGTGAATAGAAATTAAAGAAAGTGTTTTTCTTTCCATTATTTAATATACTGCTACAATATGTAGCACTTTGCCCTTCATACTACTGTGAGGTAAATTAAGAATGGGTTATAAGTTTTCTTTCCATTAAATTGAAGTCAAAAGTTAATCATGTTTTCTATTTCAGTCTTAAAAAAATTTATTCATCTGGCTCATCGCATTTTTCTAATTATAGGGTTCAAATGGATGCTAATATACCGGTGTACAGACAATCAATCTACTAGCAATTCTTGTTCAATACTAGATGCAGAATTTGAAAATTCTCTTTAAGAACAGAAAGATGATTTTCAATGAACTGATTTCATCAGAAACTCGATATAAATATAATTTTTAATTTAAACCTCAAATGCCAAGTTTAATTTTCGAATCTGTGAAGATATTTCAAATAATTTCAGCCATTTTCAACTACTTGTAAGTCCAAACTTAGAAGTACTGTATGCCATGAAAGTAATACGACTTACCACAACAAATACACCATGACATGGAATTATCGCTTCTCAAACTCATAGGCTATAATTAAACCATTCAAATGCGCTCTAATTGGATACATAAATTTCACCTGTATTACACCAAACTTTATGTATTTTTAATGGTAAGTCAGCATATTTCCGGAAAGGAAGGTGTCATTTAAATTATATTATGAAAAAGAATAGAGAAACCAAATAAAAATTTTATGAACCGGTGAAATTTTGTGCTTTCATGCTTTTCAGTGACCTTTACCTTAACTCTACCGAAATCTCACTGATTGTATAGGACTTAGTATATTTCCATAATTCTCCCATTGATATGAAAGAGTTGAAAAGATTAAAAAATAGTCATTAATGTACGGATTGTTTATTTAATGTAATTGTCAAATAAATATATGGGAAACCTCGTCTATTTTTTATATTTATTGTAGTGCTCTCATGCATGCAGCAGTGCCTTTAATGTTATAAAAAAGAATCTAATACCTTATTTGCTTTTGTAAAATTTGATAATATATGATAAGAGATGCTTTAATGCGCATGAGGAATGTTATTAGAAAATATAATTTTAGCTTAGAAATGTAATATAATCTCAAAAAAAGAGAAAAAAAAAGAAGAAAAAAAGTATTTTTTAGGGAATAGAATTTAAAAACCGAACCTTTCCAATAAGTAAGCCAAATGGTTTAATTTTAAAGCCAGTTATTAAATGTATTGTACCTTGAATAAATGAAATAAATAATTTATGACATGAATAATTTTTAGTTTCTTCAATAAAAATTTAAGTGAATAATGAAATGAGATTCTGCAAGTATCAGAGCTTCCAGATTCTATGTTCATTTTTTAATATTTATTTTTTTAAGCAAAAGAAACATGATCAAAAGATATCTTCAATTTGCCGCAATCTGCGTCTTTTTTTACCTCTAATAAAAATATATGCATACATTTTTCGAAATATTAACTTATATCAAAAGGAAGCAGTTATTCAAATAGCCAAACGTTTTTCTGTCGTGAAACACAGAATAAATCCAAAATCCATAAGCACTCAATGAGAAAAGGTGGAGAGGGACATATCAAAGAAACAAAGGCAATAAAAAAAGGCGAAAGCGGCAAAGAAGAGTATCAGCTCGTTGCATGTCAAACCAGGCATGTGAGAAGAACAGTTCTGGCACCTCTAAGTTCAAATTGAGAAAGAAAAGGAGGCTTTCCGTTCCCGATTAGAACACTTGTTTCTTACGGCTGTTTACCTTATAGCCCTATTCTTTGTCTCCCTCCCTTGCTTCTTGGTTCATTTTTTTTCCTTTTTTTCCCTAATTTTAATTTTTCTTTTTATAATTTTGCTATTCACCAAAATGTCATATTAACCCTTTCATGAACCATTTATTTTTATTTTACATTTCTCCCGTTTTTATGCATCTTATTATCAATTAAACAGTAACCCTTAGGGAAATATATTTTATTCATCCAAATTTTATGTTTACATTGAAATTCTAAGGGTTTGAAATATACTTTCCATGCAACCATTTACAGTCATGAAAAGAATTTAATTTATTGCCATTGTGATCTTTTGCCATTTTATGATAATAAGCGTGTTGCTATGCTCAAGGAAACCTCACTGACTGTCACCATCGGCTGACATGTTGTGACTCCAATTTTCTTGGGCATTTGTGTTGCATTTACTTTGTATTAATAATTCAAAACCAACTTTGGCAGCCTTTTCATATTGAAGAAGATCAAATTTAATCCAACATCATCCGTAATAGCAAACTTTTTGTTTGGTAACTAGCCGGACGGTCCTTCGTTTTACTTGAGGAAAATCAATCTATTAGCTGACAATCTGATACTAAGATAAATATTAGCTGGTCTAAACTTCTTATTTTGTTCACTTGTCCCAATATAAAACAATTTACAATGCAAAAACAAATAAGAAAATAAAATATACGGCGTGTCTTCAGATCTTCTTCCTGTTTAGCAACTTTCTTTTCTTTGATTGGAGCGATTTTAATCCTTCCATGATATCGTTGTGTACAGTGACAAATTTTAAGCAAGATACTTCTCTTTTAATACCATCTTTTTAATATCAAAAGACAGCTTTACTGATGTCATAATCTCTGGGTTATGTGCATTAGTCAACAAAGTAACAACCTTATTATCCATACATTTTATTGTAACAGCTTCCACTCACCCTCCTTAGTTAGGAATTTTGATTCATTTCTTTGCAGTTTGTGGGAATTATTTTTTCCAACAGTCAAATAGCTAAGCCCGTATATGATAGTATTATTTTCCGTAGGTGTATTTCGTAGGATCCTGTAGGTACGAAGTAATTTTCCCATTGCCCATGAAAATGTTAAAGAAGTAATCAAGTAAAATTAAAAACAAACGAGCAAGTTAATAAAATAATTTTAAGTGACTTCGGCTCTGCAAGGACAATGGGTGATTTGTTACTTTTCTTCTATACAGTAAAAACTCTTTATTCGCAGAGTATATGTTCCATTATTAGGCTAAGAATACAGAAACCGTGAATACGGAATGGTAATTTATAGGGGATACGTTCCTAGGTGACAAAATAAAATATATTTGATTAATTATCTTAAGGCTTAGGCAATGGTTTGAACAATTTTGTAATTTTCTCTTTCTTGGCAGTTTTTAAAAGCTCCTTCAATCCAGACTGATACGCAGCAGTCGCATTACAATTCGTCTCTTAAAAATAAGACTTCGTTCCATAGACGGATCAATGTTCATAAAGAAATCGCAAAGTTCATTTGCCATTCTTAAACCTTCACTAAGATTTTTCAAATTAAATGTCACGTTTCCAGTGCTTGTTGAAGCCTCTTCTTCAATGGGCTGTGAATTTAACATTTTCTCCAAGTCGGTTTCAGTCAAATCTTCATCTTGCGATTGAAGCAATTCCTGAATGTCACTTGATTCTCTCTGTTCGAACCCATCTCATCCAATTCCATTCGGGATTCCGGCTTTGTTTGCAGTCAAAGTTTGAACTTGCACAGATTCTTCGTCATTTTCCGCAGTCAGATCAGGCCACAGTTTTTTCCAGCATGACTTCAATGTTTGTGGCTTCAGATCTTTGAATGATTTTTTTATGTTTTCGATGCATTTTGCTAAGTCCAATTTCTTCCAGCATTCCATAACACTCATATCACGATTACATTCCATATCATCCAATATGATTTTGAAGGTTCGTCTAATGTAATAGAGCTTAAAGGCCTGGATTATTCCTTGGTCAGGTTGTAGCAAAGTCGTCGTGTTGGGAGGTAAAAATGTCACTTTTATATTTGGATGCATAGTTTCAAGTTTGCGAGGATGACCTTGTGCATTTTCCAAAACTATAAGTGCTTTAAAGTCTAAATTCTGTTTTTTTAAATAAGTTTCAACTTCAGAAACAAAACAATTCAGGAACAAGTCACAAAAAATAGCTCTTGTAACCCACGCTTTCTTATTAGCACGCCAAAACACGGGTAGGTTGAATAAAAAAACCGCGAATAAAGAAATTTTTAGCCCCAAATATAGGAATCGGGTCGAATTTTTTTAATCCGTGAATAGTGAAAACGCGAATGAAGGAAGCGCGAATAAGGAGCTTTTACTGTATAATATTTAGTATGAGATAATTTTTCTACTATTAATGGAATAACCGAAAGTAGTCTCCTCTTTGACATTTTTTTTGTTTTATTCCTGTTTTAATAATTAAATAAGTGCATTGAAAAAATCTTTATAGGTGTTAAATAATAATTATGTCATCACATCATTAGGTAAAGACCGAATCAATTATTCAACAATTAAATCATTTGTAATATGTAATGAAAATGTTTAATTCTTTGCTCATTTTTCAAATGGGTATTGTTTGCATACTAATGTAATTTGGTATGAAATCACAAGATAAGCTTTTAATTTCATTTTCAAATAAAGAAGAATTCTAAATCAATTAAATCATTCCATCTTTCCTTATATTTTGTTATGATGGGTAACATAATCATAGAGACAGTAGTAAGTTATCTTTAGCAAAGCCTCTTTGTTTAATCCAATGAATCATAACAAATGTTTTTAATTTCATTCTCAAATAAAGAAGTATTCTAAAAAAACCGAACATTTCATTATCTTAAAAATTCATAATGATAAGGAATATAAGTGTACAGATAGGTTATTTTCTGTGAAAACTATTTGATTAACCCACTATCGTTTTCCTTTCATGGTTTAAATATCCTTATCCTTATAAATAATTGATAAAAATCCTGATAGGATGATTTCTTAGATAAATGTAAAAGTTGTGGACTTTAAAATGGCATCTTCATCAAAATTTCCGTATTTAAAAAAATGATAATTTAAAGCAAAACTAGATTCCACTTACTAGGAAATTCTTGCTATACCACCAAAAAAAAATTAAATTATATTACATTACCAGAAAAATATAATCAACTTACTACAAATATACCAGCAAGATACAAAAATTATTAAAAGTTTCAATTCGTTCTTCGTGTAAATAATTGAATAAAACTTTATTTCGAAATATTTGATTTTTTTAAAAAAAATTTAAATAAAGATGTTTTGCCTACTTCAAACATTCTCTACAAGAGAAAACTTTGCACCTATTAAAATACTAATACGAATACATCTTTTAAAAAACACATTTAATTTTTCCAAGACTTCACACATAACACTTAACTCTTCTTGCCTATTTTTGGATTAACTAGAACAAAGAACTAAGAACAAAAATTAAAAAGTGTCTGTGGTAATAGTTGTACTTGGTTAAATGAAATGAGTTTATTCCATGATGAATTATTATGTGGAAGTGACAAATGAAAAAAAAATGAAATTAAGTAAAATATATAGCTAATTTTGCTAAAACAGAAAAAAGAGAAAGAGAAACTTAAAATATCATTTGCATAAAGATTTTTCAAGTAAAACTTTTCGCTTGCCTTGTGGAGAAATGCCATCATTAATGCAAACCTTAAGCCTACGATGAAATTGTTTTGAAAATTTTCAAAGCATTAAAAGACAAAAATATTAATTTGCAAAATTCTCTAAATGAAATAATCAGTCCGGCTTTATTGGATTGAGTTGTATTAAACAAAAATTAGGAGAAATTTAATTTATTTTAACCTCGGAATTAGGATGCACAAGTGGCAATTCTTATGCGAAATCTGTAAAAGTTTTTGAAGCTCTTTATTATTCAAACTCTTTAAAAGCTTTCGGGAAAAGGTTAGTAAATATCAATCTATTATCTATTTTGGATAGTTATTGAATATTTCCGGAGGCAAATAAAGCTTGAAATTCTTATAATACAAATATTATCACTTGTTGAAGAGGCAACAGGTTTTCCGCATGAGAAATATGTAAGAAAACGATTTTTGTGACAGCGTGATTTACAGTTACACATCGATTGAAGGCCATTTAATTCATTTGGCGACATATCGCTGATTTGGCAAAACTTGCAAGAAAACTTTTCCGATTCATATCAGCTGTATTTAATTGCGTATCTTACAAATTTGATTTTTTATGTTTTTCTTACTGAAAATTTAAGGGCAGTGATAATTTGATTTCAAAACATTGTATTTATTTAGCAGGTGAACAAATTATTTTTATTTAAACACTTTTGAAACTATTTATGCTATAAGCATTTCTTTGATCAATCTTATACTTATTTTTTTTATTTTTTAAACCTTTATTTTAGTTAAATATTTATGCAGTGCTATATTTAATGGTTTTAGTTAAATATTCATTAAGTATTCAGTACAACATTTAATTATTTTAGTTAAATATTCATTAAGTATTCAGTACAACATTTAATTATTTTAGTTAAATATTTATTATTTAGTTCAATATTTAGTTACTTTAGTTAAATATTTAAGTATTTAGTACAATTTTTTAGTTATTTTAGCTAAATATTTAACAATATACTTTTACAAAAAAGGAGTAAATATATTTTTAAATGTTTCACTAGAAAAATTTGCACAATAATCTAATAAATATTGATTTCTTTTCTTATGGTTTATGATACAATATAAAATAATTAATACTAAATAAATACCATAAAATTAAAAATTTGTATATAATCTTAAACAGCTTATATTTTTTAAAATTTAGTTTGCATTGTTTAAAAATAATCTACAGACCTACCTCTTCATTGCTGCTACATCCAACAGCATGACAGTGAAACTTTGAATAATTAAATTATATTAAATAAACAAACAGTTTAGCGAATTTTCATTAAACTGCAACAAAGTTCTAGAAATGACATTAAGTTTATTGGGATACTTTTAAATAGATTGATCACCAGCTGTTTTTCTAGAAATCATAGAATATATCACAAATGAAATATATAATGAATTTGCAGAGTTACCAAGTAGCATAAAAAAGAAAATTTAGATTATTAGGGGCTTTTAATGTCAGTAGATCGATTTTTAAAAGAAAAAGATTCCATTTTCTATTTATCAGAAATATTCTTACTCGAACATAGAAACAAATGCTAGTTTTATTTCACATCCTAAAATGACTACGATGCAATGAAAATAATTTAAGCTGACTCCAAAATTTTTGTTTACTTTTTTCCTTTTGATTGCATTGTATTATCTTTAAAAAAATTATTGTGACATTCCCTTTCTTTTCTAAATTCTAAAACACGAAAAAAAATTAGAGCATGGTATGTCCAAGATGTATGACCATGTTTTTACTCTGTTTGATACGTAAGTAATTCTTGAAAGATAAATAAATAACACTAATTCATTGATACATTCAGTTACCATTTTTTCTAAACTTTATATGATTTCATCATTCAAATAATGAATGATTTATGCCAAGACATTTAAAATATTAGTACAGTCCATCAATTCCTCACAACTACCAAAGTGTTATTTTCTATATAATGTCAAAACAATCTTTTCGTTGAGGTCTAATTCGTAGGAAGTAAATGGACAAAAAAATCAAGGCAAAATCAAACTAAACGATATAATATCTGAAAATAAAACAATATATGCTACCATCTTATCAGAACAAAAAATCATTGATTGATGTGAAAAATACAGCATACTTTAACAAAATCATTGATGGATTTATGCATATAGTTACTTTAAGAAGAATTAGGAATAGTGTACCAATAAATGAAATCTAATATTTATATTTAGTTATTTATATGAGAGCTATTGAAATATTTATCTAAACTATTGAAATACTACTTATTGTTTTACACGAAATACTGTTTGCGTCGATACAAAATATTTCTTAATGAACATACGGAAAACCCATATTAATAAAATTTTTCATCAAAGAATAATCCTAAAATTTCAAATCCTGATGTATTCTTATTTTTAAAAAGTAGAAAAGCAAGTATTATTATTATTATTATTATTATTATTTGAGTTTTGATAACTGCAAAATGGATGAGCTTTGACCTGGCATCAGTTTAAAAAAGTAAATCATGAATTTCAAGATATTATTCAATTTGTAAATATTAGAAGAGAATATTGTGATTTAAACTTTTCTTCCTAATGTGAATAAACTCATACAACCCTTCTAACTGGTGGAATTTGATTTTTTGACAGTAATATTCTCAAAATCTTCTAAATCTTACTTTTTATATATTTATATTTTTATTTCTAAAAATTATATAAAAAATTATTTTATATAAATATGAATCAAATCAATCAAATATAAATCAATATAATCAAGTTCAAAGACCTACTCGTTTATAGATTTTCGAAATAAAATAAATCAAGACCAGGCTAAAAGATACATTTGTGAGTAAGTGCAAATATGAAAACAATAGCTGGCAATAAAAATATCCTCTAAAGGCATCATTTAAAAAATTATGTATGGCAGTATGGAAATAAAACATTTTAATATTTATTAACTCTCCGATTTCTAAAGAATTTTTATATTTTACTCTTTATAAATTGTGAGATTTTTTCGATATTTATTTATACTTAACATGTACCAATAAAATCAAATTATTCTGATTATTTGTTTTGCTATTATGCTACCCACAAAGTCATCTCTTGCTAAATTAATCGTAAATATTCGATATTATTTCCATACAACTTCGGAAATAGGATTGATCCAAGATATAAAAAATGCAAAGGAACATTAAGAACTTAATAACATGAAAAATCAGGTCTCATATAACGAGCGTGCAATTTTAATTACTTTACACTTCTTTTAATAATTTTAATCTTAACGTAATATTTTAACAATTCTAAGATTTCTAGCAATTATATTGATCATTATTTCTTTCCTCAATATTTAGCTTCTAAATAATTATATTATACTCGTTATATGCCAAGCACAATCTTTATTATAAGTTGACTTTAAATCATAAAATTATTTTATTCGATTATAAATAAATGAAGATGTGTCAATACAGATTTATTACAAAGAGGAATTTATGTCTTCTTTATATATATATATATATATATATATATATATGTGTGTGTGTTTTATTTTTTATTTCTTTTTGTCATCTTCACTCACTCTCCAGAATAATGGCTGTTTTTAGAAGCATCAATTTTTTTTGGCGAATTTATTGGCGCCAAAAAAGACTCTTCCGAAAGGCGCCCGAGTGGCACCTCATCTCGAATCTTCGATTCCTCTTTGGGCTGAACATATATCTTTCTTTTCTAGATTTCTCCTAAACCTCTTTTATGAACATTTTTACAATCCTCTGCATCCCTAAAGAATCATATTTAATTTACTACGATCCTTCGATAGAGAAGTTGATATTAAACTTAGATACTAAATAAATCAGGAAAAAGACCAGTCCAAGCTTTTTTTGCCAACGAATATTTCGAAATAGTTTACTCTCATGTAAATTAGATTTCCCGAAATGGACACGAATATATTTCCATCTCAAATAAGATATTCTGAGATCAAGATCACATTCCCAAATACATGAATTTCATTCCATTTTGATTAACGCAATAGTTTCTTTTTTTGCATTATTGCTTTTTTAAAATTGTGTGTTTCCTGAAATTGACGACTATTTCAAAAATAGGAATTTAGATTTAAAAATTTCACAATTTTTTTAATAAACAAATAAATAATAAATAAAAAGCGAGAATGAATGGACTTAGAAAAAATAAATTGTTAATATTTTTAAAGCATTTCCTAAAAGGATAGTAGTTTTTTCTAACACTCATTTCAAAATTTTCATAGAGAATTTTAACTGGAAACTCAGCATCTTGTTTGAAAGCATATCAGGCTTTAATGAAATTTATCTCATATTGGTGTGTTTGTCTCCAGTAGACGCGTGTATGTAGGTTAGTTGGTATGTTATAATCCCGTTTTAAAACAATACTGGGGCAATTTTGGAACGAGCCTCGTAATTTTGAATCACGATCGGATGGCGAGGACGATACCTGAGCTGGATCCCCCTCTCCAAACTTCACTTCCTAGCTACAACAATGGGAGCGAATATGAAATAGATACGTATATCGCGTATCGTATACCGTACGATATTTTTATCATGTTCTTATTTAAATAAAAATTTTATATATATATATATATATATATATATATATGTGTGTGTGTGTGTGTGTGTGTGTGTGTGTTTTGCATACTGTCAACATCAAAATTTCAGTTATTGGACTTCTATTTTACTTCGGGCTGGTTAAAAATAAATGAAATCATACAGTATTACAGTATAGCATAGGACAAGACGTAGTTGAAAGTTACTTAACACGTTCATATATGTTTATTTATGTGAGGGAGTCATTTCATTTGACTCCATTTTACAGCATGCTTAAAAGTCGAAAGTGGAAATTGAACAGATAACTTAAGGTCAAAACTTTCATAACAGCAAAGCGTGAAAGTTTCATGCATAACTAGGCTGTCAGAATATGGACTGATTTCATTGGACGGGGGAATCTAAAGTTTTAAAAAACTAGATTTAAGGAAAAACAAATAAATGCTGAAGTTCACTATTAAATAACTTTAGCACCTTAAAACATTCAAGTATTGATAGCAAAATATTTTACGATCAATAGTTCTGCGACTTACAGCATCATAGTAACCAATCGTATGAATAATTTTGTGTGATTTAATGCACTAGAGAAGTTAAGTATTGAAATCTAAATAATTCTTTTTATTTTGACCAACATTGGTTATTATTATTATAAATATGTTTTTATTAACTCGCTTTCTTTCTGTCTATTAGTATGATTGGTTTAAATTTTGAAATTGATTTTAAACTGACTTCCTAATGAGCTATGGACATGAGATTTTAAACAGAGTACAGTGTTGAATGACAATGCGACATTAAATAACTTTCATTTCGGATTTTTGTTTGTCTGTTTGGAGCAAATTTTGTAATGAATTAAAAACTTTCATTAAAGACAAATGACGTCATGCTGAGCTTTTCTAGCGTCTCGAGAAGTCAATTTAAAATAAATTGCTAAATTTCACGCATACACAAAACTAAAAAGCTGGATGTAATTATTAAAATCATTTTTTTATTATGCTTGATCTTTAAAACAAACTTAAAAGACTAAAATATTCTATCCTAGTCCTGGACAGATTTATAACAGCATACAGGCTGCATAGAAAATTTGTAAGAGTTTTTGTAAATTTCATAGAGATTTTTAAAATAATATTAACGTATTTTCAGTGCCATTCCTGTAGAGATATAATATGTATGGGTCTATGAGAAATAAGATTAGAATCTTTTCGTATTATAAATACTCATGGGGCTAAGTGAAATTATTTTATATTTATTAGAGTGTACTAAAAATTTGATATATTAAAAAATTAATTCAATAATTATTAATCTATTATGACAACTTCTTAATCAAAATGCTTTGAATTTCAGTTCCAAACATTTTTGGTTACCTTTTTATATTTTCAATGAAATTTGATCGATTTCATGAATTAATTAATGACATTTTTGTATGTTACGACAGTCAATAATTGTTCACATTAAAATTTCCATGTTTCTAAAGGAAAACTAATTTAATAAAATTAAACGAAAGAATCAGTATAAAGTAAAAAAATAGAGATAAATCATTTTTCCTACAAGAATAACAATCTAAAATAAAATTAAGTATTTAAAAATATGCTTATTCAACCAATCATTGTTAATGCTGAGTTCTGAGTTTTTATACATCGTCAACCGAAAAATTATTTCAAGAGATTTGATTTTTAGATTTGAAAAGCGTAATTGCATCAAAAAATAGGCAGTTTTTCAACATTTTATCAGTGTTTTAGTTCCTTTTTGGTTACATCTTTGAACTACATTGGCTTATTGAAAAAAAATTGAAATTGTTTCTTTTACTTTTTCTAAAAGCTTTTAAAAGAATAAAAGCCAATCCAAAAGTAAAAGCGTTAAATACCTTAAAATAGGTAATAGCATAGGTACAAATAACCTTGAAAATATTCTTTACGTTTAAGAAAATTTAAAAGCTTTTAAGGTATTAGGTGTGCAATAATCCCTTTCATCTAATGACATTAACTATTTTTTAACCAACAATAATATTCTTCTTTTTTTCGCTAATTCAACAAATTTTTATATTTAATAAAGCAATAAAAAAGGAAACATTTAAGAATAAAATTCTAAATACTAATTGGAAAAATATTAGGAGGAACAACTTATCCTATAAAAAACAATTTATGAAAAAATGTTCCTCATAAGTCTTTAACATTACTAAAAACTAAAACTATGTTATTCTAAATTTCATTACATTTTATTTAAAGAAATGACATCCATAAACCATTTTTTTTTCTTTAGTATCACATCAAATCGTTTCTTCAGAAACGCATGAAAAAATTATTCTGTATGCAGCTATATGTAAAGAATCTACTTACAAGGTGAGGAATATGAAATTAAGAAAGTTTATATTAGTTTGTTAATAAATGGCGATACTCAGAGAATGTATGAAGATTACATAGCTAAATTTTCGTTGAGCAATTAATCTATTGTACATACACTGTGTGAAAAAGTAGAAGGACAATAGATTATTTTAAATAAAGGAATAGTACAGCATTTTTTAAATAATTATTTTACATACAAAATTTTTACAAGCAGATACTTATATCTACATAAAACAAAAAATACACCTTTTAAAAAAAGTACCTTAATAAAAAAAATCAGTTTTGACGATGTCATAATCTGTGAAAAAAGTAGAAGGACACTTCTAAAAAAATGGGTGTACTATATTAATTAAACTGGAATTCCATTGACTCGAATTACTTCAAAGATCCTGATGGGCATTGAACTATATAAAGATTGAATTTCTGTTTGGCAAAAATTGTCCCATACGCATTCTAATGATTTCTGCAGTTCAGCTACAGATTCAAACTGCTTTCCTCCCTCGTAAACGCGACGTACAATCATTGACCATATGTTCTCTACAGTGTTGAGATCAGGACTTTGTATTAGCTATCTTAGGATCAGCAGGTCATTGTAAAATACGAAATTTGTTTGCTGCAAACCAATTTTTAACACCATTTGCTGTGTGAAGTGATGCTCCATCTTGGTGAAAAATCCAGTCGCCTCCTCGTTACTCAGTGCCATATGGAAGAAGATTTGGGTTTAGAGTCTGGATGTAATCTGGATGGTCCTGTCTACCATTTCGAGAAACTAGATTTGTTCTATCTCCATAGCCAACTGCTAACCAAACCATTAGCCTACCTCCTCCCATTTTTCGAGTAGAATAAGTCTCTTCATTACCGAGGCAGTGCCAATAGTACCAAGCAGTATCAATAGTATCTGGATCACCCAAGTTGAACTTTTTCTCGTTGGAAAATACAACTGATGTCCATTCAGAGTTCCAGAACATGTGGTCTTTAGCCCACTGCAGTCGGTGCTTAATGTGCTCTTCATCCACTTCGGATGGTGCTTTCGTCTTTTGAAGATGAACTTTTTTGAGCTTTTTATACAGTTATAGACAGTTCTTTTGGTTACATGTGTAATCCCTGATTGGCATTGAGTCTTGTTAACCCTTCCACCTGTATTTTTGAGTTCACGAATGATTTTTCTTTGATCATGTTGCGTAATTTTTTTTTGGCCTTCCTGTCTTCTTTTTTTTTCTGTCACTTTCAGGGTTTCTTATGAAATTCAAAACAGTATCAGGACTGATACGTAGCTACCGTGCAATCTCTTACACCTTTTCCTTCATTTTTATAGGCAACTATTTGCCCCTTTTAGAACTCACTTAAGGACTTTCCACTGGGAATTCTAAAACCAACAAAAACTACGAATTTCTAGCTAAATACTTCGTTCTTGATAAAAAAAAAAAAGTACTAAAAGTAATAGAGCACACTAAACTTTATGGTTTCCAACAGCTTCAAAATCAGTTTTTCAGATGTGTCCTGCTTCTTTTTTCACACACCTAAAGATATTAAGTGTTGAATTCCTAATCTGAAATAGTGATAGCTAAAAATTTCTCACCTAACATAAATTAAAACATTAACAAAACAATCTCTTTAAAAAATCAGATCCAAAGTACTAAAATTAAAGCAAAATGTACAAAAAAATGACTGTCCTTCTACTTTTTTCACACAGTGTATAGAATAATTTCAAAGATAATGGAATATTAAGTTTTTCACATTTATAAGCGATACAATGAATAAATCTATCTAATACTATAATACGAGGAATGGTTGCCAAGTCGAAAATCGCCCCAGAATTAATAAACTCCGGTAAACTTGGGGGTCTGGGGTTTTTGGCCACGAGGAGTCGATTGGCGCCGGTTTTGAAGCGCTAAGGTCGAGCAGTTCGGAGTTACAGATAGGATATTTTCAAACTTTATTAGTTCGCCATAATGGCTACTTAAATTTTCAAGCGGTAACGTGCTGCCATCTATAGCCAATATGGCGAACTAATAAAGTTTTATGTTTATACTGTTATAGGTTTATAATATGTTTCTTATGTATGTATATATGTTTGGTTTTTCTAAATAAATTTGTCAAAAATATTGAACTTCATCACACTTCAATCTTTACCTTTACTTTACCTTTGTATAGAATAGTTCCCTTTCCAAACTCTAACTTTGTTTAGAATAGTTTACAATGGTGCACTTTAACCGGTTATCTTTTCATCAATGGTTTCACAAATTTTCTTATGGCATGTATTGTTTTGATAAATCACAATTGAAAATTTAAATCTTCGAGTTAGCTTCGATACCTGTTTTCTCCGAGCGGAGCTCGGTCACCCGCTGGTAATTTAAAATGTTATAAATTTTAATAATTCTGAGAGGCAATATTCTGTTGTAAAAGGGAACTGGGTTCTAATTTTCTTTGCATTTTTTTTGTAGTTGGTGTCCTGGCACACGGGTAGCCTGTCTTCCCAGTGATCTGGTCATTCCGGGTTCTAGTCCCGGTTCGAGAATGATTGTTTATCCTTTGTGTTCTATCTGTGAGGTATGAGAATGTGCCCTAGCCAGTAAAATGGGGTTGTGCAAGCGAATGGGATGCATGAAGTAGCTGAGTTGTACTCTTGGTTCTAGTTGGCACTACTGAAAAAAAAAGAGACGTTCACTCGATTTAAAACACTGACAGATCTGTCAGCTAACTTGTAAATCAGCATAAGTAATAACAACCTTTTTATATTTCGATGGATTTTTATAATCGGTACGACAAAACGGGTTTGATTTGGAGAAGGGAGATAGAGTACAAATACCAATCTTAAATATTGAGGGGGAAAAAGGGTTAAAATCAATGAGTCTTGTCCAGGACATTCCAATTTCCATTTAACACTGCATTAGAGATTTGGTTTTTATGAAAAGAATTGTCTAGAGATTTTGCACAATAGCTCAATATATGAATTTGAAGAACTATAAGCCATTAACGTTTACTGTTAAAAAATTTTAAAGAAAGGAAATAATCGATTTCATGTTGCATCGAATCATTCTATATATAAGATTTAAACTTGCAAATCCTGGGAGATGTTGCTCAAAAAGAAAAAAAAAAAGGTTTCTTTCTATGCTATCGAATCCCATCAATTTTCTCGGCACAGAAATTCTTCCCATATGGTGCATGTGCGCATTTTATCAATGGTATTAATAATATTTCCACTGTCATTGATAATTGTCTAAAGCAATATTTGTTTATCATCTGCATAATAAAAAAACGGAGTTTGCAAAAAGGAAGTATCCAAAAAGTGTATAATGATTTTTGGAACAAAACATTTAATGCGCCGTCTAATAATTTATTAGCAAAGCACCTGGAAAATATTAATTGTGCTTGCATTTTATATTTTTAAAAATTTAGAAAACATTTGTCGTGTATATTTAAAGGGGACAGAATCTATGGGCTTAATATGCCAGTGTCGCAATTTTATCAAATGAATTAAGAACGATATAGATTCCTACTTCGAACATGGGCCTTTCTCAACTTATATACATAATATAGACTCACAATAATGCCTTCTGCACCTACGGCGGAGTAGATATAACTATGCACTAAGCCACGCAATGCATCCTCAGAATGTATTGTCATTTGGGGAAGTCAAAGTCAAATCTCTTGCAAGAATAGTAGAAAAAGGCGGCTTCTAGTTCTCAATATGGTTATCAATGTGTGTATCAATATGGTTATCTTTTCCTGTCAGAGGCATTTCAATTCTCCATTTCATCGGCAGTTTGATTCTTCCTTTAATTTTCCTAAAAAATTTAATTCTCTGTCATTTGATTATCAAACGCACGACTGGGCATTTATAACCTTGGACCTTTGGAGTGAATTTTTTTTCTTTTCCTTATACTTATCAAAAACATTTTCCCTCGCTCTTTTTTTTTAAAAAAAAAAAATGTTCTATGAACTATTTATCAAAGGAAAATTCTAAATTTTGTGCGTCATTGCTAATGGGCATTTGAGTGTTATTTTCTGTGCATATTCATCAATTTATTATTAATATTCATAGGTTTTTAGTAAGTTAAAATGTGTGTAAGTAATTGTAGATATAGAATAGATTTTATTTGTGTTATACTTTATTTGTGCTTTTAAAATTTAATTTTTTTATTTCTTCTATTTTTAAAGTATATCATATTAGATGTTTGACGTTTTTCAATGCATAAAAATAAAATGACACTTCGTATCATCAAAAAGGCTAAAAGAATCAACTTATCCGATTCCAGGAGCAATGTTACTCCCTATTGTATATACTTGCTTATTAACATATTTTCTTGAAATTTTGCAAAGAGGAAGTAAATACTATATGACGTATAATTGTTAAGTGAATAACTTCTGTATAAGATTTTATTTGTTGGATTATTATTCTGAAGCAAATAAAATTTAAATTACTCTCTAAAGCTTCATCTACATTAAAAGCATTCCAAAGACGGTACAATTATTTTTTATTGAAAACATACTATTAGAGGAATAATATAAATTTTGTATGCTCGTTGTTTGAACACTTTAGAAATGAGATATATTTTTATTATTAATATTTTTAATGTTCTTTTATATTTATTAATGTTCTAGTAAATATAGTACTAGTACAATTTCCTGAGACAGCTCTTTCATTATCTAAGACATTATATTGAATTGCACGGCTGCAATTACCTGAGTAGACTACGAATCTGTAACGAAATGATAGAAGAATTGCATACCGGAGACTAACTTGCATCAAAGTTGAACTATGCATTCCAAATTGATGCGCATTAAGGTGCCCAAAGAATATTTTTCACTGATGAAGTTTAGAAATCTAAAGAGTCTGGTGCCGTCCCATCCTCTGTATCTGACTACGATTCAAACATAATAGAGTAACCCTTAATTCCTTAATTTTTAATTGTAAATTAGATGCATTGTGCAAATGGAAAAATGTGCAAAAAAATCACATCACATGATGAAAATCGGGGGGGAGGCAAGGAAAATAACATTTACACTATATATATATCTCTTAAGAATCATTGCAAGTAATAGAAATTTTCTGTAAAAGTAGAATTATAAGCAAAATATACTTATAGTTTAAATTTCTATCCATGAAGTTTTTAAAATTTTGGAAGGGGGATGCAATCTCTTGTGTTATGCGGTTGACACATTTTTTACGAGCTTTAAGTGAAAAATGGCAGTGGTCTTTTTTTTTAAATTATTTTTATTTATCTCTTTAGGTCAAAATATGTTTCAAACGAAGTGAAAATTTACTTTCTATACAAAATATAATACAGCCTTACACGTCCTGTTGCATCACTATAAGGATATAATAGAATTTGATGCTATAATAATTAGAGACAAACATATTTCCTTCTGAACTTGTGTTATATGCATCTGAGGAACTAAAATACAAAAATAGCCCTGATATGGCTTCAAAATGAAAAAATAATCTAACTAAACTAAATCTGACACTATGAAAAGTTGTACAGTAACTGAACTATGAAACATGATTAAGAAAAAAGGAACATTACATTTACTGAATAAACACGACCATTTCTGAAGCCAAACAACATTTATTACTCATTTCATAAAATGTCCGAATATCTAACTTTTAATGAAAGAAGCAGCGTCCCAGAGATAGACAACTCTTTCATGTTGTAATAAAAAAAAGCCTCTTGCTGCTACATCTAATACGTGTAGTTACCCCATACATTCCAGATTGACTAAAGCATCCGTGAAAAGTTTTGGAAAAGCGGAGTCATGTTCTTAGTGGAATGTCGTCACATGCCCAAAGTAATGCGTGTTGAGAAGGGAGGGACATCCTGTGATGACAAAATGTTTGGAAGGGGGGAGAAGAAAAAAAGACAGTCCACGGATGATGATCGATGAGATGAAGAGCTCCACAAACTCAACAGAGTAGAAAAGAGTGTCACGCAGTTTCCCTTGGGGTCCGCGGACTTCGTTTCCCACTCCAGAAGGAAACTTTGAGGTCAAAGAGTGAAATTTTGACTTTTGCTTGAACTTCTCAATTTCAGGGTATTTTCGTCGATGACACATTTTGAGAAGTACTTTCAGTAGGAACGGTCTAAGGTTTACTTAAAAAGTACAGGATTTTATATGTGAAGGGTAAAGTACGGACGTCGGCAGAAGCACGATGATTTGATGGATTGTAGAGTTGTAAATTGAAATGGAAGTTGTGGGATTTGTTTTGTGTTGAATTGCAGTCAGGGTTTTGAGAATCATATTTTTCTTCTTCTACTTCTTGCCAAAAAGTATCAGTTCCCGTTCGAAAACTGATCTTTTAAAATAATCACAGTAAGTAGGAATTGTTTAATTTTTGTAGTTTTCTTTCTACAAGGAAAATTATAAGGTATATGAAGGATACAAAGATTTGTTGAAACTAAGGGAATATTTCAAAATCTGAAACTGTATTGAAAGAAATAATTGACTAATTGGTTCAAAACTCAAGTACTTTATTTTGTCATCCAGTACAGGTTTAAGATACTGTATAGCAGATCACTAATTAGTAAAAGATGGCTATTGGTTCTTGAATTCTCGTTGTACTTATGCAGATTACTCAAATAATGTTTTATTGTTAGAGGCTTTAGCTATGGATTGTCCACTGCGATTTGGCTGACTAACTACTGAAATTCAAACAGAACAAATATATAGGCTAGCTTATCTTAAAAGTTCTTTCAAAAGAGAACCTAACGCCACTAGCCTCATATATCGGCATTAGGTCAGGTTCTAAATCAGGGGTTAATTAAGTTTTCCAAGGTTTTTGATTATCAGCAGATGCAAAACATTTGCTTTGAGTCCTTGACTCACGTTCTTTTCTAAATATACTAAATCAAATGGATTTGGAGACATTATATATACTAAATACAGGGTGTTTATAATTAAACGATCTTATTTTAATGTTGTTTACAGACGAAATTATTGTTCAGAAAGAATTATTTTGAATAAGACATAATAAAGTGGTGAGATTTTGTTTGAGTAAATAAAAAAATTAGTACTAAATTTTGTCATTAGGAGAGTTATTAATTACATTACACATTTATACATACATTTATTATATTTACAAATTTTATTACATTAAAAACTTTTAGCATGATGGCCAACATTTTCAGCTACCATTTGGAATTATGAAATAGCTTATTCCATAGTTAACTGAGTGTTAACTGAAAAATGTTACGAACATGTTAAATGTTATAAGATTAGATAAAGTTTTTGAATTATCACAAGCTGTCACATGTTTCAAACGGTCCCAAAGCCAAGAGTCACAAGAATTGCAATTTAGGAAAAAAAGGAGACGGTTGATGGTATGTTTTTGTGTTAAGTGATTTTTGGAAACCTTCTTAACTAGAAAGCTAATGTGTGAGTTTGCCCCATCTAGCATAAATATCGTGCGTCAAAGGCACTAACATCCTTGCAAATCCAAAATAATAACAATATTCATTATTCTTCAACAATAATGCATATTGCTGCAGGCTGATAGAGTATATTACTAGCCCTCTAGTAGTTAATTCGCCTAAGAAATATGGTCCGAAAATGAAAGGCATGTTAAACCATAATACACCGCTACTTTTGGCGATTGCAACCGAACCTGTAAGACTGAATATGGATTTTCTGATTTCCGAATTCGGCAGCAGGGCAATCACTGAACCGTTCTAATGACGGTATGTTTCATCTGTCCAGAGAATATTCCGATGTCATTTTAAATCAACCAATGTTTGAGTATACGCACAGGACAGACGCTGGTATTAGTGTATACGTTCTAACCGTTGTCCTCTTCCACTTGAAACACAACCTTCGCTATTGCTTCTGTGGAAACAGGTTTCCTTCCTCTTCCACAAAGAATATTAAATGAACTTTTTTCTTCGATTCTGGACATTATTTGAATATTTTCAACAATAAATTAAATCTTTTGGATTCTCTTCAGAGTCTGATCTTCCTTAGAGCAATTACTAGGAAATTATTGTTTTGTTAAAACAGTTTAACTGCCAAAATTTGATCCTGCAAGTCTGACAACATTCTGATAAGAAAAGGTGAAGACATTAGAAACAAAATCTTTGCAAAAGCTTCTAGGTTTTTTGACATCTGCTGTATGACACAGACTTGTTTCTCATTCGATCATTTAAATCTTTTATTCAAAAATTAGCTATCAAACCAGTTTTCTATTGAGTTCAATTATCGGGACCTTGTGCTTTGCTAATGCTCATCCATTGAAAGATAAATTTCGTAAAGGACCCCTATTGCCTAAGAAAATCGAAAGACATTTCGCTGTTTGAATGCTTTGTTTTATTCGTGTTAACTCTCAAGGTAAAAATTTTATTGAAAATGAGGATCAACCACAATACCAGAAGTTTGTTGTCCCTATGGGAGACTAATAAATACACTGATGGAAAAAAATCCCCACACCAAATTATTGTACAGTAATGAAATTTTAGAAATACATTTGTCTAGGTAACATATTTAATTGATTAAAGTTTCAAGATCACAGGTAGAGCCGTTGGCGAGAAGAGCCATTTCAAATGTGAAATGTTGGTACATTAGTAACCGGTGTAACCGCCAGAATTTTGAATGCAAGCATGCAAACGTGCATGCATTGCGTCGTACAGGTGTCGGATATCAGTTTGTGGGATGGAGTTCCATGCCTGTTGCACTTGGGAGATCAATGCAGGGACGGTTAATGCTGGTTGTGGATGACGCTGGAGTTGTCGTCCAATGATGTCCCATACGTGCTCGATTGGAGAAAGATCTGGGGATCTAGCAGGCCAAGGTAACATGTCGACGCTCTGTAGAGCACGTTGGGTTACAACAGCGGTATGAGGGCGAGCGTTATCCTGTTGGAAAACACCCCTTTGAATGCTGCTCATGAATGGTAGCACAACAGGTTGTATCACTAGATTGACGTACAAATTTGCAGTTAGAGTGCGTGGGATAACCACGAGAGTGCTCCTGCTGTCATTCGAAATTGCTCCCCAAACCATAACTCCATGAGTAGGCCCTGTGTGTCTAGGCCGCAGACAGGTCACTAGCAGGCGTTCACATGGCCTCCTTCTAACCAGCAAACGGCTATCACTGCGACCAGGGCAGAACCGGCTTTCGTCAGAAAACACAACAGATCTCCACTCCGTCCTTCAATGAGTTCTAGCTTGACACCACTCACGTCGCAAACGGCAGTGGTTTGGAGTTAGTGGAATGCACTGTATAGGGTGTCTGGCTCGGAGCTGTCCTTGAAGTAACCGATTTGTAACAGCTCGTTGCGTCACTGTGGGGCCAACTGCAGCTTGAATTTCAGCTGCAGACGCAGTACGATTAGCCACAGCCATACGCCGAATACGACGGTCTTCCCTCTCAGTAGTACCACGTGGCAGCCCAGAACCTGGTATTCTCGAGGCAGTACCTTCCCTTGACCACTGCCGCCAATACTCATGCACAGTGGATACATTCCTGCCAAGTCTTTCAGCAATATCGCGGAAAGAAAACCCACCTTCTCGTAGCCCTACAACACGACCTCGTTCAAACTCAGTGAGCTGTTGATAATGGCTTCTTCGTCTTTTCAGAGGAATCCTTGACTAACATTAACCCACTACGTCAAATCTCAACTGTAAATAACGATCACGAACCTTACAGCGCTTATTTAAAGCAAACCTCATTTGCATGTTCATAATGTCGCTACAAGCGCCAAACTTACGCGCGTACCTCGAAATCTGAATCAACATCATCTTTCAGATGTATAAACACGCCTATCAAATTTCGTTTATCTAGCACAGCTCCTTCCTACTTTTGGGATTTTTTTTCCATCAGTGTATAAAGAAGTCAATGTAGTTAGTGTTTATTCTGTCTTTGACAAAATCCATTAAGGAAAAAAGAATCACAAAATTTATTTAATTACCGAAATTACTCTTGAATTCTCTTGCAAAGAAAGTACGATTTTTTTGTATTTTTTTATCTCTTTGCATATGATGTTCCTATTTACATCTGTTTTTTGAAGATTTCTAATTCGTATTTAAACAGAAAACATGGATTTTAGTTTAAACAACAAGAAGAAGCAATTTATTTACTCTGCCAGTCATGTAACAATAATTCTCTTAAAAATATATATTACTCATAAAGTAAGCATTTAAAAGTAAAAGTATATTTTAAAAGAAAAACTGAATGCCTTAAGGTTCTCAATAATATTCACAAATTAATTCAACTGAAATGCTTGAAAGGTTAAAACTGCGACCCAATAATATATATTTCGTTTAAATTTTATCATAAATGTAGAATATTAGAAATATAAAATATCAATAATCTGGATTAGTTGACTAAAATATTTTAAATACAACATCAAAATTTAAGCGATATAATAGTGGAAGGTTCCAAATCATATTCTTCTAAAAAAGCATATGTGGCTCTCAGATGCTTCATCAATGCACTAATATTAATTAGTTTTTACATTAAAATAAATGAAATTTTAATGATAGAAATATTTCAATCCCTGTAATTTTTTTATAACAAAGTTGATTTGGCTTAATAAACTAACCTCAAAATTTGAAGTTAAGAGAGGATTTAACTTTTAACTATTTTGATATATATCTCGTTAGTTCGATAGAGGTTGTACGTTGAATTTTCCTGATATGACAGCCCACTCTCCAAACTTCTAGGTTAAATCTGTTGGATCCAAACGTCCTCACAGTGGTGTGGTGTGGAAGTTTGGAAAGGGGATGCCAGCTTAGGTGCCGTTCTCGTCTTCTGACCATGGTTCAAAAGTAAGAGGTCCGTCTCAAAATAAACCTCGTACTGCATTAAAACGTCACGTTAATATAAATAAACCAAACCCTAAACTTCTGCGCTATATCATTTGACCAACAGTAAATTTAATGGAAAGTAGGCTTATATGTAAGGAAGAATTTTTGCATAATTCAGTCTAGAAAGCAGGACCATTTGATTTGACTGTGACCCCGTTGAGGGCCTATATAATGTGGTAATATATATATAAAATAAAATTTAAGGGTGACTGCAAAGCATGAATTCATTTTAATGTTTATTATTATGAAAAACTGATCATATATATTATTCGTCAATAATATCTGCTAAAACATGTATCATATATAAAATATACATTTTAGATACGACTCAATTCTATTATTGTACTATTATAATTTTTAAAATAATAAATCCATTTTTGTTTGAAAAATGTAATATTTCCAATACATTTTCTGTATAATCCATACTTTAGACTCCGACATATAAAATTCTGTGTAATTCTGATATGTGTTATGCGAAAATGCCACTAGAATTGATTTTTAGATTTCACAGTGCATTCTCGGAGGGTGTTTCCCACGCAGACCTGTTCCTGTAAATGCAGATAAAATACATTTACTCCGCTCCTGCACAAATTACGCTTTTCAACGCATTGATAGATAGAGAACCGATAAGGAACAAAACAGGTTCTATTGTGTCACCAACGATTCGGACGAGACCTTTCATTACTTTACTGTATTGACATTTCGTGAGAAACTCAATGCAGGTTTCTTCCCTGGTTATCTTCCCACCCTTTTCAAACCCGCTATTTCCAACAGATTCGGGAAAACCAATGCCAACATTTATACTTTGTCACGGTGCCTATGACCAGAACAAGGGCTTTCATCGAACCGATTATGAAGCTTTCGCTCATACTACAGCACTGACTAAAAGACCCCGACGAAGTTTTGCGATGTTACCTTAAGACTCTAATAACAATCACTTCTGTGGGAGTGGTTGTCAACACTGGGAATGAAAACAAGATACAGATACTTATACAAATGGAGAAGAAATGGGCTGGCCGACATTTCTTATTATTATGCCCATCACTAACAATCTGCTTCGGCCACTGAATGATTAATATTGGAAAGTACAGATCATCGTTTCTTTTCATGTAAATAAGGAACGGAATATATTGATCCATTTTTGCCCTCGATTCTTACTTTATAATGGTTCTCTCATTGTGAGAAATACTCAAAGTTGTTTATAATGTCTCCGTAATATAAAGAATTTTAGAAAGTAAAATTACGATATGTTTTCTGTTGCAAGCAAAGGCGCTTTGTTCCGTTAATCAATAGTAAATAAAGGTTACTTGTTGTTTACATTTTCAGAAGACTTGTTTACATTTTCAGAAAAAATGCACACAAGTATATTTGCTCACATAATCAATAGTTAAAAGAGTAAATATCTCGCTTGATTCAAAAATGGGAACTGCTTCCAAATGATAAAAATAATTTTGTGAAGCTTTTGAGTATAAATTACAAAAAAAAGTATAATCAATTTCAAATGAAATATGAAATGAATGAGTGAAGACTTACAATGACATGAATGAACAGATTTTTATTAAGATGAATGTTTACTGTTTAAAGGAATTAAATTCATACTGAATTTATTGTAGTATCCAAAACTGCGTAAATTCAATCCTATTCCGCATTATTTGAATATTTTTACCCGCAACTATGCTGCCAGTTGCACATAAAAATGATAGTCAATTCATTTTTTAAAAAGTAAGATTTGATTTTATTGAAGTATTCACAAATAAGAATTGCAAATAAGTTTTGTTGTAACGCAAGCCAATAGTACCACATTACCTGGATAAAATTCTGGATGCTTCAATTCTCATGCAATGTCTACGCTCTACGTTCTATGTCTATTTACATTCTGCCTACGTGTCTCTTTCTATGCTTCATTTTTCTATGCTTCAGTTCTACAGGATCACGGTGGTCTGAGGATAAGATATTATTAAACATTTCTAGGGGCATTGAAACCTGACTCAACCAAGTATTCGTAGAATAAATGAACCTAGAACACGATAAATCTAACATTCAGGATCAAAAAATTAGGTTATATGAGGAGGTATTTAAGAAGGGAATCGACGGCTAATGTGTCATCCTCGTCATCTGACCATGATTTAAAATTATGAAATATGTCTCAAAATAAGTTTCTTATTGCTTAAAAACGAGTCATTAATCTAAATAAAACAGTCTAATATAATTAAGAAAAGGTTAAATGTTAAAAAATTAGATAAATTAAGATTACATTCTTTGAACCTTTAATTTAAAGTATTTTATAAATCATCATTATATAATCTCATTATTATATTCGTTTTATATAAAATCTGATTGCATAATTCCATAGTCCTGGCCTGATAATCACGAGACTCGTTTTCATCAACTATTCATTACCTCAATGGATGTAGGAATCAGTAAGCCTGAAAGAAATAAACCAAAGGAATTCTAATTTCTCATTGATTTTGTCAGGTGAGTAGCTGCTGTCTCAGGGATTTCCTTGCATTTTTTTACTATTAAAAATGCATAACTAATAGTTCACTGAACTGTCAGTTATAACTAACAACTAACACCAAGTTATAACTAACTGTATTAATTAACAGTTGACTGAAAACTGGAATGTAGATTTTAATTCTAACATCACGGAATTCATTACTGTTTTCAAAAATCATATAATTATTTATTGTATATATTTCTATTGCTTCATATATTTGAATTCAATGTTTTAAATGTCTAGGGCATCTAGTATTCAATCTTTTAAAATGATAATTTTAGAAATTAACTCCCCGAATATATCCCTTCAGAGAATTAATGCAATGTTATTCAAATAAAAAAATTGAGAAGAGTTATAAAAATAGATGTTCCCCAATCTTCCTGGAACAATAGCTAATTTTTATACCGTTAGAGACGTATAGACACTTCCCGTTTGAAAAAGGCTGGGAATGAAATAGAGGATCATATTTTATGTTGTTTGAGTCAATAAATATTCTTCTGAAGAATTACACAGCCTAAATTTTAAAATAGTTTCTGGCTTCTATTAATCATATTTAATAAAATATTCTTGAAAAACTGATTTTCGAAGAATAGGCGTTTTACTCTGAGGGGAATTTTGTGAGGGTAATTCTATGAAATGAAATGCAATAAAAATTAATTAAGATGCTTAAATGCTTTCGTACATTTTATATATTTCCTGAATTTTAATCCTTAGAATTTATCCTTATTTTAAAGTAAATGCCAAATAAAATTTCATATAGCAAAAAAAAAATACACAATTCCAATAAAAACAAAAAAAATCAAAATCCCAATCTAAATCATGTGAGAAAAATTACATATAATTTAAATTTCGATCTCACGCATCAATCAAAATTCAATAATTAATACGATTTTTTAATTAAGTCAATCAACTGCCATCTCTAGAAAATAAGGTACACAGGTTGAATGACCATTCTTGAAGTGATCATTGAGATATCCCAAAATCATTCGAAGATTCATAACTCAATCAATCTGAGTCGCAGAAAAATTGGTTCCCCACTTTTTTTTTTTTTTTTTCAAATTTCCTTTGTTTCAAAAATTTTTTAATGAAAAGGACTGACATGATCGGGAGACTTTATAAAACTTTACTCTTCATAATTTTTTATCTTAACATTTATTGACTGAAGCACATAGTATAATTATTTGCGTCTTTTAAGGCTGTTTTCCAACTGGAACTGCATAACGGTTTTGAATTAGCTATCCATGACTAAAGTGGAGACTCAGTGTATCATGTTCTTAATTACAATACATTTCAATCTATTTCATACATTATTCGCATTTCTGTATAAAAGTACGTTCGTCAAATTTAAATATGACCATTATAAAATAACATGGCATGCATAAGAAAACTCAATAAACGCACAGTCTGCTAAATTTTCTGAAAATAATATCAACAAAATTAAAATAATTAATTGTTGAAAAAAATAAGAATCAGATGCGTTAATATATGATGCATAATCTCAAGCAATCAAAATAATTATGTAAAATGTTGAAAAGAAGTGCTCGCTTATAAACGCCTTATCGAGAATTTTTAAAAATACCTAATAATAAATTTTTGAATGAAATCTTCGAAAACAGAGGAAATCGAATTGGTTTTTGCAGTTAACAAATAATTTTTAAAAAATTTAATTCAATTTCTACTTACGTCAACAAAGAAAATTTTTATTTTAGTTACTTTTTATTAAATAATTATCAAAAAATATTTAAAATTATTGATTTTCACATGAATTGAACTCGCATTCTTCACCTTCGCATGAAAAATATGAATCCACAGAATAGAATTCGCATAAATTTTATTGCTTAATTACGCATCCTTCTTATTGGAGATATGGGACTATACGACTAAACGCTATAAAATATTTTAATAGTTATTTTAAAGACTTCTATATCAAATGGGCTCCAATTTTTAGAGTGTGTATTTTTCTTGTATGACCTCGGTCAAACGTGTTCTTATTCTTAGCTTTAGTAATCGTTGACCATAATTTGATTCATTAAATTGGAAAAATTTCATATTGTGCCAAAATCTTCAAACCCGGAAATTATACTCTACTCCCTCATCTCCCATATACCTTAATGCGTCACCTATCGAGCAAAGCGACCAGTGTGAACTTCCATAATTGATGCGATTAAAGAAGCGTAGCGTTCTTCAACATATTATTAACGAGAGTAGCGCCAACTACTCCTTTTATGACCGTTAAACTGGCTCGGCATTTCTACAGAACTGTCGCGTGACTGAACCATCCTTAAATAATCCGTGGTTCATCTATTTTTGTGGAAGAGAAGGTCCGCACTTTTCTTACAATCCGACCTCTCTCCCTGGGGACTAGTTCAGTTTTCTAACCGTTTCTTCTCTAATCCTAGGTGGACTCTGGGGTCTTTTTGCCCCCTTTCATCAATGATTAATTAAGATCACTAGGGGGAGGGAGTGTCACACCCAGAACACACCACGCCCTTCAAGATCCATTAATCACTTGACATTACAGTTTAAGAGACTTCTTCTGATCTTAGAATAAATGTTTAGAAGAATCTCTGAAAAGGCAACAGATGTTCATAAAAGACTAGACCATAACTTCCATCATTGCCATACCCAAAATTAAAAACAAAAAGCCCAAAATTCATACTAAAGTATTTGCTCGTTCAAGATATTTTAATGCTTCCTTCACAGTATGGCTGTTATCTGGAATTCCTACAACTTCTTACGAGGTTTCCTTAATTAAAGCGATTAAAATAAAAATAAGGTTACTCTTCGAGAATTTTGAATTTTTTGCCTTCGAAAAAAATAAGCTATTCTTATATTTAAAGTGCAATTTAAATAGATTCCTTAATATTAAATATATTGCATATAGATTAAGTATGTAGTATAAACTATTACGCAGTATAAACAATTTTTGAATGATGCTGAATTGGATTTTTTGTAGATTGTAATACAATATTAGTTCTCTTTCATTAAAAATGCATGGGTAATTTTGTCAAAAAGTTCTTCATGGTGGTGATTTAGGGATAATTTATTCAATAACCATACAGTTTATCAGAAAACTTTATATTCTATGAGCCATTCTCTCCTTGCGAGCACTCACTGATCTTTATCTGTTAATATGTGTATTATAGGTTCTAATCTAAAATTACAAATATTGAGTAAAAAGTAATTTTTAATAGTAAAATTTCTTTCAAATCATACTGCTGAAATTTCATTTGTTAAATAAACTTTATAATCTCCAGAACGAAAAGGCCGGCCAATTAGTAATGTCTTGTTGTCGAACCAGGTGAACTCCAGGTTTGAGACTCATTCTATTACAGATTAACCAAGCATGCGAGTTAAATCTGACATTGTAATTACTTGATTACTACCGATCAAATAAGAGAATGGAATTCCAGATAAATATTTTATTAACTGCCGTATATATTTACAGAAGAACAATTTGTTCTAATGTAGGTTAAATATTCACTATTTACACAACATTTGTAGGTTCAAGGTCTATCATGAAAACAGTTCAGAGAAAAAATCCTCCATTCATTCCAAGAAAAACACCACATGATACTAAAAGGGTATTAGCCAGAACCGCTACCAATGTGAAGCATCGAAATCGCAATCCACAATTCGGGGTCTCTCCTCCCTTCTCAGACCAACCGGAACTTTATCGCTGCCCAAAATCCACCTCCTCAAACTCTATTCGCCCACGACAGTTTTTAAACGGCCAATCACCCAGCCGAAATTTCACTTATTTGTGGCGCCACAAATAAGTGAATGACGTGGGATCTGACCATCAATGACGCGTCCTAGCAATGTACCACTCTGGAACACCAGTCAATTAGATTCGTTCACATAGGGACCTCCTGGCATCCAGCTGTTGGATAACTTTCCTTTGAAGAAGCGGCAGGTCTCATCCCCACAATGAACTTCAAGTGTGGTCTAATGACCAGATGCGAACAGTCGGCGAAGGAGATTCACCATCTCGAAAAAAGTGGTGTTTGAAAATGGAAGCATTAACGGGTTGTGAGCAGATGTCAGGAAATGCCGCTCGTGAACGGGACAGAGGAACTTTACAACATCATGGTTCAAACATCCTCCCGATAGTATGGCGTCGAATTTTGGAGAGAAGGAGTCTGCGCGCACCTCATTCTCGTCATCTAACCAGAGCTCAAAATTACTGAAGTACATTCTAAAATAGCTCAAGCAATGCTTTCAAATCGTGTGTTAACGATTAAAAATCAGAATTTAAACTCAAGTGCCAGCAATACTAAATTACTTTGTGAGATGATATAATGAAGAATAATTTTTAATAACATATTTTAAAATCAATGCAACTTATATTGCTATAGATAGTCTTTCAAGTATATTAACTGAAAAGTATATTTGTGTTGCATTTTAATTCTCTAAATTATTTCGAACAGAATTTTAATATTTTTTAATGGGATCGCAATTACTTCTAATTGAAAATTTGTCTATCGACACAAAAAATAAGAAAACATATGGTGATTGTTTCATTTTGTGAATGAAAATTTCTAAAAAGAAATTCTTTGTTTAATTCCGTTATATTTTTTCAATAAGTAAAAGTGCTACATTTTAGTAAATGTAGCACCATTTAAATATGTTCTAGAACTAATTATAAGTGTCATAAATCTTACCAACTTCAGCTAGTTAAATACATAAATTATAATCATTTTCTTGTAAAAATAGTTACAGTTCATATGAATTATGAAATGGTTGCATTAAAGTAAATTGTTGGTTAAAATTTTCTAATATATATCTTCCTTTCGATTGTAATAGCAACCTAATATAACATCTATACAGCATCTAAGCCAAATTTAAATAGCCCAAAATATCAAGCATAGTTTTCTAAATATTATCAGTTCATGAATGCTATAGTTCAAAATTTTTTGCAAATATTCTGTGAGTTTTAAATATCAAAAATATTCTTAGCTTGCAAAACTTACAATTCAAAGCAAATGAAATTTGTAAAGCCTTTATATACCTTAATAAATAAGAACTTGTAGGAACGTTGCACGGGTATATAGATATTGAGTTTTTAGATGGTCATTAGAAGGTGAACATTTTAAATTCTGTATAGGCATAAATAAACATATGCCTATACAGAATTTTAAAGTTATTAACATAATTATTAACCTTACGTATTATATGCAATTTTATTTCTTAGAAATTGTGCCAGAGTATTTACCAGTTGTAGTAATCTTTACTTTCTTGTATATGATTTACAGAAAAAGAACGTATGGTGATCAAAAAAATTCAAAATAGAGATTTTTGACGAATCTTCATATTGGAGACCTCCCCAAGATTGAAAAACATTACATATTTTTGGAACAATGCCTAAGAACAATATAGCCCAAAAGCTCAGGTAGACGGATGAAGCTTGGTATAAGTTTTATACAACAAATGGACAGATTTATAGCAAATTTTGACCGAAATCTACTCTGAGAAAATCTGTCTGTACGGCTGTATGAACACAAGTGAGCATGATACTTATAAAAGATAAACAGCTAAATAGATAAAATTTAGTACAAAGGTTTAGCATCCCTAATATAGACCTATCGAATTTGGAACCAAATATGTCCAGGAGTCTACTTGCGCATGTACGTTAGCGCGATATTTCAAAAACGTTACAGTTTAGATAAAGGAAAATTGGCTCTTTATCAAATTTTGAATTAAATATATCACAGTGTTGACTGTCTATTCATCTGCTCACTCCCATTCATGTAAAAACATTAAATAAAAAAAAGATTAAATAAATAAAATTTGGTATGTGATCTTTTAACTACAAATGTAGTTTTTATTTCAATTTGTTTTTTTTTAACCAGGCAAGGAAAAAAAACCGTCCAAAATATATATTCGATTTTCCTGTACTAATTTACTAACTTACCACTGGTGCTTATAATAGCATGCCAACGATTAATTGACGGAAAACATCGCCAAGGATCACATGCTATATCCACATTGAAGATAGATATTTCGTAATTATATTTTGGTAATGCTAAAATTAAGAAACACATTACTCACATGCATGGAATTCTGAGAATGAAAATCTGAGAACTTGTGGCATTAACAGCCTTGACTAAGGTCCACAATTTTATGAGAAGGAAGGGGGTCAGATTTACTTTTGTTAAAGAGTATATGAGAAAATTTTTAGGAAACAACTGCTGGTTTCAGTATCACATTTATTGACTTAAACAACATAAATCATAAAGGTGACTCTGTGCATGATGAATTTCAGAGTTTAAATTTACTCTCTGCTCTGAAGAAACACGCAGAAAATTATTTTTCATTATTTTATAAAAATTAAATAATTATAATTTAATAAAGTTATACAATAATTTTGGAATATCATTATAAAAGGATTAAATATTTCTGTTTAAATATATCCGATTTGCTGCTGACAACCATTTGTAAGTCTATTTCGGCATATTTTCCACCTTAAGAAATAAAATAATAATAATAACAACTTGATGTTATCTATCAAAATTACCAGAATATATCATTTTAATAATATCCTTTCAAAAACATTTATAGGATTAAAAGTAAAAGAACAAGAATATCATGAATCCCATAGTTTTATTTATAATTTTTGTTATTAAATTCTTCTGTAGTTTCTTGTATTGCATTTTTATTATTATATATTTCAATATATTTATAAAAATCATTAAACTTTATATGCCACCTTTCCAGTTTAATTTTTTAAAACAACTTTGATATGAAGCGCATACATTCGATGGCAGCATGAAAAGCTGTAAACCACATCTATCATCATATTTCAGAGATAATTACCCTGACATCATTTCGTTTATTCTATGCTCCCATATTCCAACTGAAAGAAGTTATCAACATTCAGAAGTTTAGAAATGTTT
Source organism: Argiope trifasciata (assembly GCA_026543055.1). NCBI lineage: Eukaryota > Metazoa > Arthropoda > Arachnida > Araneae > Araneidae > Argiope > Argiope trifasciata. The sequence goes on from JAPMOQ010009429.1 coordinate 2,181,235, forward strand.
AGAGTTCATATCATATAGCACCTGTTTTTAAAAATTGCATTATTAAGATAATTCTTTATAGATAGAATATATAATTTAATCAAGTTAAACCTATTATGAATTATATTAATTCATGTTTTACGTTGTGGTAAAATATGTAACTCAAAAGCTCTGTAAATTTGGATTCAGAAGAATATGTGCACAGTGCACAGAAGAATATCTACTGTTATATTTTATGCACACAAAAAAAATTATATTTAATAAAGTTTTTAATGAATAAATTATTATTTAATTACTTTACAGGTGAAGAATGTTCTGGTTCACACAAATATATTGTGCATTTCGTATACATTTCATGGTAAAATAAAATAGATAAAATGTTATAGTGTCTTCTTTTCCTACAGCAGAAGAAACAAGCTTCTTTGCTTCCTTCCCAGAATTGTCGATATCATAGCTACATCATCGAAATGAAGCTCTCTTGCTGATTATCAAGAAATCAACGAAATAAATTTTATGCAACAAAAAAAACATTTAACATAATTCACTGTATAAACTTCTTTAAATTAATATTTAATATTAAAACTGTCTATGCTTATACATACAATCATTTTAAGATTCAAATGTAATTTATAACTGTATTAAAATTCAAGGTGATAATATCTTATATCCATAGGAGCATTTTTTAATTTACTTTACAACCATCTGGCGAAATTCTACTGTTATATTAAACATCCTTAATTCATACTGCAATGCATTTTTGTAATGGATGATAACAAAAAAAACTTTTACATAACTTACTTTTTTCGAATAACTGTTATTCAAAATTCTCTCAATATCTTATTTATGTGAGTCAAGTAAATAATTTGACATAAAATATGGGTTAGAAAATTTATATTTTTAATCAATAAGGAAATTGTTTACCAAATATTCGTGAACTAATCAGATTTTTTTTTGCACTCATCGTATCATATTTTCGCTATTTTTCCCCCATATATTCTATTAATAAAGTAAAAATATTTAGCATTGTTTTCAACATTTACCGCACTCTCTCTTCCACCATTTTCGAGTATAAGTAATTAGTAAGTTATATTTAAACATAAGAGTAATGTGGATGAAATAGATACCTTAGATAATAGGTTATAAGTTTTCTTTCTTTCTTTACTTTGAAAGGAAAACAGATAACGCCCACATTATGAGACAAATGATAATGTCTTGTAATGAAAAAAATTAAAAATGAATATGAAATTTGCATTTTTATATTTTATTCATATGCAACAAAGACTTTTTCTTGGTTTGACGCATTAAAATGTATCTGGGTTTTATTATTCCTTCCTTATTTCTGTTCCTTTTATTCTTGATAATTCCTAGAATTTTCAAGAATAAAAGATCTCTTTTCAGAGAATTTGCAAAAATGTGATAATAGCATGGTTTTTTATTATGTAAAATAAATCATTTATTTGTTATAAAGCTATGATGTCTCGAATAATGAGATTGGATATGAAAACGTAAGCAAAGCTAATAAAAAGCTTTATGTTTCTTTGATCCCGAAAAGTATCAGTAGCCTAATCAGAATATAAAATCCTTCGAATTCTAGATGATTTTTTTGTACCAAAAATGCTTTGCATATTCCCTATAAATCGAGACTTAAATCTTCATTCCAGAAATAGAAGAAAAATAGAAAGGAAAAAAAAAGAAAATGTTAGCAACAGCAAAAAGTAGGAAAACGGATAGGAAATTCTGTTTTCTTTTTTTTTTTTTTTTTTTTTTTTTTGCATCTTTAATTCAAATCTGTCCAGCTGTCAGCTTCATCATTTGCATCGCTTTTTACATCGTCTGTTCTGACAACGATGGGAAGGATGCCTGAAAACTATCTTTTTCCTATTAGGGTGGTTTGGGCTATGAGTTACGCCACAAGCATCTCCTTCCTATTTTTCCTCTCTTCCTCTTCCTTTCTCCTTCATTTTTTTTATCATGTCCTCGTTTGTTTTTCTCCTTCCCAGAGCGTTCGTAACGAAAACTGCAGCAGAAAGAATATTCAAGTTGAAGAACTATTTTAGAAGATGTAATAAAAATACCAAGAAACCTATCTCGGCACATATTTTCTGTCTCACGTTCGGAGCGATACATATTTTAACAAGGTTGAAGGAGATGCATAAAAAACAGCCGCAGTGGAATGCGTAAAAAATTGCAACGAAAACCATCTTCGATTTCCTTCTCATTTCAATGATTCTTCTTTAATTTCTGGACTCCGAATGTTTGGAAATGGGTGGAATGAAGGATGTGGTTATTCGCATATTTGTCATTCTGTTTTTATTCGGTCTTTTTCAGGTGAGATTACATATTCTTTTAAATGACACATGAAAAGGCTCCTTTTTAGGTTTTGTAATTCATCTTCATTCTATATAAACATATTCAGAAAAGAATCTTTGTTGCAATGTGAAACGAAATAAATTACATAAAAAGTAATACAATATGTATAAGATTCATAAAAATCTTGAAAAGATGTCGAATATTTTCTTATATTTTCACTAAGAAAGGTAATAATCCATTTCAGTCTCTTTTCCATATTTCCATAATTTCAGTTTTCCATAATAATAGTCTAAAGTTAGCTATTTTCTTAGATGAAAATATTGAATTTTTTCTATTCCATACTATTAATTTCTGATCAGTTCGCTTTATTAAACCGTTTCAATTTTGTTTCTACATTCATTATTCAAGAATGTATGTTTCACTTTTATATTTGCTTCATTTACGTTTTACGTTACGTTGCGATTTTAGATCTTAAAAAGTTATTTCCTCGAATTCTAGGTTTTGGTAAAATCTTCTAAGGGAAACATCGCATGACGTAAAATTTAATATACAATTATTTTTTGTTCAAATTTCTTTTAACAATTTTGCATTGTGTTTTACAATTCATGAACTATAGAAAAAATTTGTTGATTTCCAAACATTTTACAGCTATTTTAATGCTTCATAATGAGAAAAAAATTCAAAATCCCCCACTATTTTTTATTTTTACCTCAGTATTTGGGAATCGAAAAGAAATATTTAATAAAGAATGTCCAAAGTTGTCAGTAAAATACTGACGAAATCAAACTTTAATTTTAAAAAATTCTTGCATTATACTTCTTCTTTCGTCACAAAAATAGTTTTTTTAATAAATATTTTTCATGCAGTTTTTTGCAGAAATTCAAGAATATAAATCTTTTTGACTCTTTTGAAAAAACTCATCCCAATCGTAGTCACATGTCATAATTTAAATGACTTCTATTTATGCACATCCTACAAAAACCAATACAAATCTTTTATGAACACCCTACACATATAAACAAAAAAAAAGAATATTAGCTAAGTTATATTAATGTCCGTTTTAAAGCATTACTAAGGCCTATTTTGAGACGGGCCTCGTAATATTGAACTGCGATCAGATGAAGATGACAATACCTGAGCTGGCACCCTCCTCTCCACACCACACCAGCGAAAGGACGTTTGGTCCAGATGGATTTAACGAGCACGAGACCCTCTTGCACGACAGTTCTTCGGTGGAATGGGTCACAAACTTGAATCAATTCGGTTCCGAACCAAGACCTTATCAATAGGCCACCATTGCCCTCAACAACAACAAAAAAAAAAACCTAAAGAGAGAAGTATCCCTCCAGAAGTTTTGTTAAATGTATGATGTTACTGCTATTTGTTGCATTTTTTGTCGTTATTGCAAAAATAATTCTTTCTATTTGATACAATTATTTATAACTGTTTTCATGTATGTATGTATTTGCGAGGGTTTATGAGTATGTATGCTAATGCGCCTATGTAGAATAAAGCTTCCGGTAAATCGAAAAGAGAAGAAGTGTTTTATTTTTTAAGCTCTCTGCAATGTTCTTTATGATTAATCAAAAAATTCTTTCTTGGCAATGTTTAAAATTTCTTGGTCTCTCACAATTGTTTTTACATACAACGGCTTAGCTGCAATAGAAGTATTCAAGTTTCAGTCTGTATTATTGAAACTTCAAAATAAGATTTCTTCTATTAAATCCTTAATAAGCTATTTTAAACCATTATTAAAAAAATATCACTTACAATTACCACAAAATTTATCGCGACATAAAATTTATTGTCTCATATTTGGGGTGATATATATTTCAATGGTTAAGAAAGTAAGAAAGTAATGATCATATTTAAATACATGAGAAATTGGTGCGAAAAATACTTTTCCCAAAATATCAATGATTATTTGAGGGATATTCAGATTTCTGGAATCCCAAAACTATAAAAATTATAGACTTTTTTCAAATGGTTTTTTTTTTTATTTCCTTAAAAATTTTCCTTTAAATCAATTGGTAAACTTTAAAAAAAAACACCAATTTCATTGAAATCTTATCCTTATTCAAATTTTTCATTAACATTACTAATTTGCATTTTGAACATATTATATTTTCCTTTGTCCATACAGAGATATAACATCAGATAAAATTACTGAAAGCTAATTTACAGCATATATACATATGATATAATATATAACAATGCGAATCAGTAATAAAATTCTACCTTTATTTCTGCAAAAAATCGACCTATAACTTTCAAAAAATGGTTCATATGCCATTGCTTCTTTAGGCGATTGAATTTATTAATAGTTATTGCGTAAGATTTTCTAGGATATAATATTATTACAATCGAAAGAATATTATTTTTCTTCTACATTATTTGGAGCAATACAGCAATGAAGTAAGTCTACATAAAAAAAAGTTTGAATATAGGAAATATATTCCCATTACCTGTTACTGTGTTGTGACTTATGGCACTTTACAAGGTCGGTGACAGTTATCTGCCAGCGATTTAAGCTGAGCGAGCGTCTCTTATTTTTTTAGTAGCGCCAACTAGAGCCAAGAGTACGACTTAGCTACTGCATGCGTTGCATTCGCTTTCAAAACCCCGTTTTAAAAGGGGACACATTTTCACACCAGACAGATATAACATGGAAAAACAACCATGCACCAACCGGGAACCCCAGATCACGGGGAAGAAGAGCTACCTATGTGCCAGGATGCGAGCACAGTATCTTCTTACTTTGCAATATGCAAAAATAAATAAATGAAATAAAATTAAAAGTTTCTTCCTTGGAGAAATTCTTTAGTTTTGAAAACATTTAGATTTTTTTATACATTTTACTCGAAAACAAACATAGAGAACTAAATATATTAAAGCTGAAATATGTGTCTTAAGGTTTGTAATTTTTTTCTCGTGAATTCTGTTAAATTTTCTTATTTTTTTATTTATTAGAATTGCTGTATACATGCTATTCTAAGATCATAATTTTCTAAAAAATCTCATTATATTAATGATGTTTTTTATTCTTGTGAATATCTGTTAAATCAAAGAAAAAAATGAAGGTGAAAATTATGTAGATTGCCACTGCTAAGAAGAAGAATTTTCTAATATAAAATATTTCATCATAGCGCATTACAAAATGATTTCAAAATAATCACGCCAGTTACAAGTAAATATAAATTAATTTGAACAATACATGTCCCAGTGCGTAAAAAACCTTTGTGTACACTAGATGCTGAGAATTATTACACCAACATCAGAAAAAACTTTAAAATATTCTGAAAACAATTTGCATTTTACATTTTATCCCTTCCCTATTTCAAATTTCTAGACTGGCAACAAATGGATTTAAAACAGAATGATTGAAAACTTTCTTTGGGGAAATGTATTGGCGGAAATCCAAATAAAATATTTTGTATAGCAAAATGTTGATTCTTTAAAAAGAAGAAATAGCTTTTTACAAGAAGTAACTTGTGATTTCCCGAAACTGTACATTTTATTTCACTTATTTCGAATTATATGTTAAAGGAAATTATTAAAAAGTTATTTTCACGTGATTTTAGAAAGCTCAGTTTTAAACTTTTTTTCCTAAACTGACTTGCGAGTCCGTTGAATTCAGAATAAAACAGGACCTTTGAATCATTTAATTATGGTATTATTTTACATTTTTTCATAAAAATACTACTTCTTTTTTAAAGCATGAATTAAAATGCCATTTCCTGAGTTTCTGAGAATAACTGTGATAAAATGCAAGACACATTATAACATATAAGAACAAAGTATATTAAGAGAAGATAAAAGTCTAAATCCCATGCTATATATTTAAAAAAGGAAAATTTCCTGACTTTCAATCTGTTTATAGTGAGAAACAGGAATTTTTTTTAGAATATCGTCTAATCCTTACATTCGCCGATACAAATTTTATGCAAACTTTTATCTTTTAAGCTAGTCTCGTTACAAGACTTGAAAAAATCATTCTAGATTCCAGTTGGAATCCATTAAGAGGATTTTTTTTAATCATTAGAATTTTTTGAATAGAATTTTTTATTCTATTCAAAATAATTTTTTATTCATTCGATCGAGTTCTAATTTCTTGTTTTATGAGAAAAAAAACTATAACAATCATTTCTTTAAAATACATACAAAAACGATAATTGTATTTCATTAATTGTATAATATAATAAGATGTATTAGAAGTACATTTTTATTTAACTTGATCTATATCAGGCTTGTTAAGAAGGAATTCTCTACACTTACTCCCTAAAATACTAAATTTTGAAATTTTAATAGACTTATTTATTCATTGATTAAACATTATTTTAATATTTTACATTTATTAATTGTAAAAAGTGTAATTTTATTAAACTTTTTATTTATATTAATGGAGCTATCTAGCAGTAAATTTGAGGAAAAAAACGATTTCAAGATTCCATAATATTTATAATAACGAATTATAAATTGAAGATAATGAAGTAGAAACTATTTAAATTGTTTAAAAATCTACTTTTTATGCATTTATAAATCAGTGTTGTTAAAAATTATTTATTTATTATTTAAATATTTATATTGAAAAGAGATATATAATATTTATATATAGAGATATAAAATATTTATATAAAAAGATTTTAATACGACTTTCATTGAGTTTTAAAATTTCCTCTATTAGAAATACCTGACCACTGTGTGAAATTACGCAGTCTGTATAGTATGGTTAGGAGTCGTTTCAAGCCGAGAATTAACTTATCAAATGAATTTTACTGTCCTAGAATATGTGCTAATTTTTTTAAGCACCGTATAGTAGTGTGTATCGAAAAAAAAAATCCGATTTTTTTTTTCTTCTTATCGTAATTACGCGGAAAAGTTGTGAATTGGCAAAAAGCAAAATGAGGGGGAAAAGTAATAAAATTAATAGATATCTTTTACTCCCGCATAGGCCGTAAGTGTCGTGAAAATTGATAGTTTTTTCATTCGCTCTTTATTTATTCATTTATTTATTTTACCTGTTAATGATGGCATTAGATGTTAAGTAATCAACTTCTTAAAACTAAGTTTTTTCATCTAAATTAATGATTTTTATTCTATCGAGCATTTCCGCCTAATCTGTCAAAAAATATCTGCAATAAAATCAGTGTGGGATTTTTAGTTTCTGATCATCGTCATGAACACTAAAAATTATACTATGAATTAGTTACCATAAGTTCATATATATGAATAGGGATAGTCTTTCGCACTCAACAATATGTAAACTTCATTTATTGTTTATGATAACAAATCGCAAAAAGGGAGCTAAAAAATTACAGTAATATTTTTCAGGTTTTAGCTACAGGATTTGGGGAGTATATGCGAACGAAAGCTGTAAAATGATTTTGATTTTTTTTTTTTTTTATATTACATTTTAGAATTTCAGAACTTTATGTGTGAGATTATAATCAACAGAGGAAAAAATTTTCAGTGTTAAAAATTTATTCAAATTTTCTGATTTTTTTAAGACTTTAAAAGTCCACATGAGAATGGAAGATGTAATTAAATTCTTAATTTCATGTGTGTGTTTTTTTTTTTCATTTTTCAACTATTTTCAAAGTTATAATGGGATAGAATTACAATTTAGTCTTTTTCTGCTTCTTTTAAAATATTGGTTTAATATAAGCTCCAACATTTACCAGGAATAAAAAAAGTGCTTTATCAGAAGTTTTATTTTATATTGGTCAATTTATTGTATCTATGGACGAAGCAACAATAAGGATTAATTATTAGTACTAAAAAAATAAATATTCTTTCTTAAACTTTTATTTATAGATTACAAAGATTTGGTAATTCTTGATAAATTACTCTGCTTTTTATATTTGCTGTCGGGGTATGATAAATTTAAGAAAAAGTGTATCACATCAAAGTCGATACAGTCAAAACCGATACCACTGTGAATCGATAAATGTAAACAGATATGTTAAAATAAAAAAATAAAACATTCAGTAACCTTGAATCAGTTCTTACCCACGAAGTTATAGAGTTGAGGCAAACTTGTAAAATGATATTTAAGTGGAAATCGCCTCATCCAACAAAAATTTAAAACACAACTTAAATAAAAAAAGAAAAGAAATTTGAATTTCATTCTAAATAAGTTGAAGCCGGTAACTGATACACGTCATTAATCTTCCGAAAGTAATCCATTATTGCTGTATGTGTGTTTTCAGGTAAATTTCTTTTAAAGTCAATATTATTGCAGTGATAGTTATCCTTCCTTCATTCGACGAAAAAAATAATTAATGTGTATCTTTAACACGTTTTGGTTCGTTGCTCAGTTTTTCATATAGTTTTCCTTAAATCCTGTAAAGGTATATTTAAGACACCTATAAAACTTGATATAATTAATCTAAAACAAAATTTCCATATTTTTACAAATTATCTTTCGTTCTCATTGTTTTGTAATATGCACATTTAGTGAAAGAGAGCTCAGGCCTATACGAAACGTATTAAAATTTTCTTCATTTTCATACGATAACATCCAAATATAAAAAATATTCTTTCTTGATGACTTAATGAAACGTAAACAGGTTTATGAGACACCTGGACTATTGATCAAGGAAAAATTTGACTTATAAGAATAATGAATTATGTTGAGATCATTAACTCTTAATTAAGCAAATATTTTCGAGAGTCTGATGCATATGGCGAAATCTTTCATTTTTCGCAACAAACTATCTTATCATCACGTTAACGAAGTTTCGAAAAATGGATGTGACGTTCTGTGACGATATTTTCAGTTCATCAAAAAAATTAAGATATATTTTTAATCAAAATTATAAAACATAATGCGTCTTTTTCTTTTATTCATTACAGCAAAATTCTTCCCAAAAATGCAAAGTAAGCTAAAAGAATCTTGTGCAGTAGACTGTCATTATAATTATTACGTGCAAAAAGGCTTTTTTACCACCTCAATTGGTTTTTCTTTTTACATAATATATTTGAAGTTGAAAGGAATAGTTCTTGCAATCTTACCATTATTAAAAGTAAAATATTATTATTTCTCTTTAAAAAATTATTTTTCATTTGGTCAATTATTATATTATCTAACATAGTTCTTTAACCTTCATCTGATAAGAATTACGTAATGGTGCGTTAATGGGGAAGTTAGTCATCAAAAAAGTAAAGGTGGTTTTGGTTAGTCAATACTTTTAACTAGCACCATCTGGTAGTGGCGTAGTTTAGTTATATTAATGGACACGTTTTAAAGCAACACTTGGGTTATTTCGGGGTGGACCACGTAATTTTGAATAGAAGTCAGGTGACGAGGAGGACACTTGATCTGACACTCCTTCATCACACGACAACACACCAGAGGGAGGAAGTTTCGTCTGAACAGATTTAATGAGTACCAGATTTACTTACACGACGATTCATCAGTAGTTTCGATCCTGAAACATCTGGTTCCAAAGCCCAGACACCACCAGGCCACCGCAACATTGGCAGTGGCGCAACAATTATAAAAAGAAGTTAGTTATGACGCTTCTTTTCCCAACTTTGTGATATTCGGCTTTTAACATATGAAAAAAATAGTAATTTAATATATGAAAAATAATTCTAAAATATTGCGTCGTTACGATACCCCCGAAATTGGCTCCTGCGGCATTAATACCCTCTTCGACCCTGGCTGTATTATAACTGGAAATGACGAAAGTGGCTGTTGCAAAAAAATTTCATTAACAGCAAGCTAAATCAATATAACTACTTTATAAATACTAAATCAATATTAGTCCGCTAAGATAAAAACGTTAAGTCAGCAAAAAAATGATCTGAATGAAATAAAGTAAATCATTTAGGGAATTTTAAGGATTTTATTCCTATTTTTGAAAAAATAAATTAAATATGATCTGCTTTTATCTTTAATAGAATCTTAGAATTGGCTCTAAAAAAATACTATTCACTTATTATCCTCTTTAAAGCCAAAAAGTAAAAAATGCTTTATTAATGAATAAAAAGGATGGCTCCTTTAAAAAGTCTAAAACTACTCATTCCCAAGAACACGCTTATTATGTGTTTCATAATTTACTAAACTCTCTTATATTACTAGCATATTCAACTGAACATCGCGCCATTTCAAGCGCATTTTGTTCATATAATCCAATGCTCAGCTCACCCATAAAAGAGTCCAATGAAGCATGTCAACGAAACTGAAGCTTTTATCTCATTTTAGTTATTGAACCAGCTACTGCCAATCGCCAGACCAATGAAGATAAGGTGGAACTTCGTTCTTTATCAAACTTTATGCAAAATGAATAGTACGTGGATAAGAGGGGAAGTCCAAAATGAAGAGCAAAAATTATGACGCCGCTGGAATGGAATGATGATAACCTCGGCTTGGAATGGTTTCTCCTGCGACACCCCGAGAAATTCCCGCGATTACTTGTCAGATATGGAAAGTATAACAATTTCTGGTGATTTCTAGTAGCAACAATAGTATTTTTCATCGTTCGTGAATATTTGTAAATTATTAATTCAATAAATTTCGTTAATAGCGAATTTATTAATGTTTGAAAATAGTCGTATTTCATTTAACTATATGTATATATTTTTTGAAAATAGGGAAGAGATTGTTTTACTAAATAAAATTATACTTCTGAATAAATTAATATTATATCAATCCTAAATAAATGGCAACAGCCATCTTAATTAATTGGTGTAGCATTTTGAAGTAAAATATTCATTAAATTTGTTTTAACTCCGCGTGATTATGTTTCTATGCTTAGGTAAAATTTCATTTAAATTTATTTTTTTTAAAAAATGAGAAAGAGATTGTTTTGTTCAGCAAAATTATGCTCCTGAATAAATTAATATTATGCCTGCCATAAATAAATAATAACAGCATTCTTAATTAGTTAGTGTAGCATTTTGAAGTCAAATATTCATTAATTTTGTTTTAACTCCGTGCTACTATGTTACTTTGTTTAATTTGTCTATTTGATTTTATTCAAAATTTCTATTTTATTATGATTTCACGATTTTGGCTGCTAGTTATCTAACCAATTCTTCTTTCACTTAAATTTCATTTTTCTGATTGATAGTTTTATTCACTTTCGGTTCAAAACCATAAAAAAAACTGCTAATTAGATAGAGCACAAAATTTCTTTTACTTTAAAACAAAGAATCTTTGAGTATCAATTCCACACACAGTGTTGCAATCAAATAACTTCCATTAAGATATTCTTTGAATTTTTATACAATTTGCAAACAAAACCGGTTAAGAAAAGCATCTTGAATTAAAATATTTAAATAAAGCGGATTTAAAAGCCTCCTAAAATTAAATTTTTCTTCATTAGGATTGATGAATGTTTATTTTTATTATTTTTCCCCCTATTTTCAAGTAACAAAAAAGTAAATGAAAATAGGCTTCACCAAAGTTTTCTTCGTACTATAAGAGCTCTCAAATCATAAAATTTAACAAACTCTATTTTAAATTACTAAATGTCTTCCTTATGTTATTTCAGTGAAAGCCAGAAATTTATTAAAGAAATTGTAATCAACTTTTTATGAAAATTCCAGGGAATAGGTACTCAATTGTTTGTCTCATAAACAATTCTCCGCCACTTGAAGTGTTTGTATGATGTCGAATTTTGGACAGTTTTCGATTGGTTTTTTACAAAATTATCTTCAAAATGTGATGCAGTCAATAATATATATCAACCATTCATAGAATTTGATCCCTTTTCCAAAAAAATTAGTTCCAATATAAAACAGAATTTATCATAACCGTTCTTTTTTTTAAGTAATTTCAAATTCGAAAGTATTTAAAAAGCATTGCCCTCTAGACATGAAACTCAATGTATGAAAGTATTCCAATTATAACCAGGCATTTACTAACTTCGCAGGCAGTAACGGAAAGAATCATTCTCCAAACATAAAAGTTATCAATTAATATTCTGTTTATATTAAATATTAAAAATTTGCAGTTTTTTAAAATTAAAAATCAACTTTTTAAGTGTGTAAAGAAAAACAGCTTTTTAAAATTTCAATTATAACAATAATTGCTCCAACATAGAAAAGAGCTTATAAATTATTCTTAAAGGTTCATTAAGCTTATATAATTTTAAAACGTTATAAAATTCATTTTAAATCTTCCTGCAAGCATTCATAAATTATTTCAATAACAAGAACGATGAACTGATATTAAAATTTGTAAAAGTATAACAATTTTGTTTTTTATTTTAAATCGATATTTAAAGAAATTCAATAAAAATGTTTAGATATTTTAGTAAATTGTATCTAATTGCATAATTTTATATTGAAAATTCAATTTAGACTTTTAATAATAAAATTTTAAATAAATGTTAAACTAATTATTTAACCCTATCGTGGCGAGATTGCTTTTTTGAAGAAAAGCAAAAAAAATGTATATAGGTGGCTTCTTTGGGCTATAAAAAACATAAATAAATAAATCGTAGTATGAAAATTTTTTAAAAACAAGAAGTATACTATTCTATTCATTGCTACACGTACAGTGATTATCGCATTTTTAGGAATGTATATTATGCTATACATTGCTATGTTTTGGGAGAGTTGGAATGTTACTGGTAGTTTTTAACATATACCAAAAGATTATTGTAAATAACATGATTTTAAATAAAAAATAAATGTATTGGTGGAAGTAAAAATGTTTAATAAAATAAATCTTTCTTGAACAATTTTTTTTTACAAAATAATCGTGATATAATAATTCGGAGACCCTATTGCTTGCGATGGTACTCCAAAAAACAGTTACGATTCTTCACATAACAAAGATGAACCTTACATTTTATGCACATCGTACTTGTCTGGCCAGCTTTGCAGTACTTGCACCCCTGATATCCGGTTATTTGCTGTCAATGGTCATATTTGTCCGGACATCATCACATAGCCGTTCAGATACCATTTTTTTTCTTTGTCGGGAAAGCGTCTAAATTTTTCACTGAAACATTTCGTCCTCGTTTCAGTAGACCGCTGTAGATTTCATACCTAAAATCTTTTAGGCGGTCCTGCTTCTAGTGGTGTTGGTCATTTTGTTATGTCTCCGATGTAAAAGCCAAGTGTTGTTGATGTATATATCCAAAAGCTGCGAGAAAATATTCATATACCACCTGTGCGATCTTATTCCAGTGTGATATAATGCAATCAGCATGTTTGCCAAATCAACACCTCCCATGTGACGATTATAATCTTTAACAATTTTAGGACATTTTACATCAACACAAGATTTTGCTTCTTTGCTGAATCGTTTTATATTTTTAACAGGGTATGCCTCATCAGGGTAACTCACCAATGTGACCTGTTTATAATCAAATCACTTGACAATACTAAGTTTATTTTTATTACAAACAACCTGACAGAAGGCACTTCTTCCTTTCTTTTTCAAAGCCTTTTCAGTTAGCAGTTTAGTAGCAGCATCTTTGAGTCCATTTTGTTTGATTTTTTCCAAACTAAATATACCATAATTTTTCCTCAACATATGTACCAGCTCCAAGGAAGTAATTTTCAAAATATACCACACTTGCTTCATTTTTAATAGTCTTAGATAAAGCTAAAACTATTTTACTTCCAACACCCATATTCTCTTCCTCTTCAGGAAATATAATGCCTCTAAAAGTGTCATCTCCCGCGTAGAGCAAGAAGTCATAAATGATGCCAGATACACCAGCTCTGACTAAGTTCTTGAAACCCCATTTACAAGGTTTATATGGGTTATATTGACGACGACTTCCTGCTTTCTTCCCTTTGTAGGGTAACCATTTCGTCGATACTAAAAGTATTCTCTTCTTCTGCTGATAAACACTGTGTTCGAATGCGATCAATTACAGGACGTAGTTTATAATATCTATCTCATGTATAGGCTTCAGAATTATTGGTAAAATGTAAAAATCGCCTGATTTGTTCAAATCTTTTTAGGGACATTACATCTGCTACCTTTGCATAACGAAAGGACTTTTTCCAGTAATCTTTGTATGATGGCAAAACTATAATACCCACGATGGCATTTATTGCCAAAAAGTCTAGTATTTTTTTCCTTGAAACTGCTATAGATCTTCCTGTTCTTTGTACGCTATATAAATTTGTGTGAGTGATAATAATATCTACTAATCAAAGGTGTGTCGACAGGCGTGGGTGCAAGTGGTTGATTTGAAGGCAAAGATGCCAAAGATGGAATTGAGGGTAGAGCGTCATAATTATTTTCTGATAGATTAGGAAATACCTGAGTAAATATAAGTGTAAGAGGTACTTCGATTGTATCGGCATAAATATTATCTGCATACGTTCCTATCACATCATCAGAAATTTGTAGGAGGTTTAACCTTTCGAGACTGAAATTTATCGATGGCCCTGGAGAGCTTTCTGCTGATCCAATCATTTCAGTTTCATCACCTCTACTAGCTCCGTCACTTGTGTCAGAGTCTGCATTTTTTTCAGACACCAAAGATAAAATGAGCCAAGCTGTTTCACTCGTAGCAGTCTAAAACTAAAGCAAAAGAAACATGCAAAAAAAACATCCCCATCGTAAATCCAAGCCATATTGTATTATAGATAGTTAAATAATGTATGTAATCTTATTTAGCCCTTTATATAGATAGGTTGTCATGCAGTGATAATAATAGTAGTATTTTTTGTGGGAATCGAACCCACAACTTTGTGCGTCGCTTTCTACAACCACTATATGCACAAGGAAGTCAAACATCAGTACAGCTGTCTTTTAAATTGTAATAAAATTGGTTTAGTATATAAGACAAACATACTTGCAATTTAAAGTTTATAGTAAAGTCCAAAAAAATATTGATCCCGTGAAGTTAGCAATGTATATTATTCTATACACCACAAACGAAAGATAAATTACTGCAACTGCGGCATTGTATAGTATAATATACGTTAGCAAAAAACATAACAAAAACATGCTAATTCTTATAACAACAGCATATATATATAAATCTGTAAGAACGAACATTTAGGCATGTGTATTTTATTGTAAACATACATATTTAGGGGTACAAACATAAAAATAAAATAAAATTTACCTTAGATAAACCTGAGCGGCTAATCTTGACGGTTATTTTTCACAACTGACTCAAAATTATGACTGATAAACTACTATTTATATTTTTGAAGTATAAATAAACATCTAGAAATGGCATGTATTTAATAAAACTAAGTTAAAATTTATTTTATAGTGATCGTATATTTTTATAAAGTGGTATGTATGGTATTCTAGACAAAATGAACATAAGGGTTAAACTAATAAAATTACACATGAGAGATATCTTTAAAACTGGAGCCCATATCATGTCAAAGTATGCATCAGTTGTAAAATTTAAATAATAAATAATTGAGTTTAAAAAATCAGCTGCATTATTTCTAAACCTATATATTGCAACTACAAATTATAGGTACAACCAATTCATGCATTAGCGCCTTTTTATAAGCTTCTTGAAAGTTATCTGATAGATTTAAATTATGATCTGATGACGAAAATGACAGTGGAAATGACATATATCTCTCCATTCTAGCAGAGAATCGTTTCCAAAGAATTAATATGCACGAAATCCAAGTGACCATGATGAAATAGCCCATGAGCTAGCAACCCTCTGTAATCAGAGTCTTGTATGAGTAGAAAGCCAAGGGCTCTAACATATCCGGAAGAAATATTACTAAGAATAAGACCCCCATTGAAAAAAAATAGCTTGAAAAAACAAACCATATTTTTTCTGTAAAACCATTAGTTATTTGAAAAGTCTTGAATTTGAACTTATTTTTCTAAAAATAATTACATTTATTGTAACTAAAAACTTTTGAACTTGTGAACTAAAAACATTTTATCATATATTTCAGCTAAGGCTTTCGATTTATATAAATATCTCAGACTGAATAGTTAAAATTTATCCAAACCATGTTAAAAAATTTAAAAAAGAATTAAAATTCAATTATATTAAATCAAGAGATAAAAATTTTGAAAAGTATATTTAAAAATAAAATTAAAGAATAGAATGTTAAAAATAAAATGAACAATTTTTTTCTTGAAACACTGACATCAAGACAAATTATGTTAGTCTAAACAAGTCAAAAGCGTATTTTTAATTTTTAACGAAATTAGTTTAAAATGTGATAATTCTTAAACATTTGAATATGAAATGAAAGCTTATTTATATAAATAAAAAAGAGTTTTGGCAGTTAAATTGTATTTGTCTTCTTTATATGAATATTATTTCAGAATCTGACAAAAACAAAACTTATTTATTAAGACACTTTAATTATTAAGACATTTATTCGACGTCGTTTCTCTTAATCTCTTTTCTCAAAAATGTTTTTGCTTTCATGAAAAGGGAGTATTTATCGTTTTTTTATTAGTATAAACTTTTAATGCTATTTGCTTCAATTTTTTTTATTCTGCCTCGGGATTTCTTTGGCCCTTTTTTTAATTCAGTTATTCCATAAAATATTTTTTAACATATTATCCTTTTTCTAATTTCTTATGAAATATTTTGGCTTCTGACCTCGTTTTTCTTTTTTCATTTATAGTTTAAATTCGGAAAGGCAAACCTCCATAATATTTTCATGAAGATATCTTTTGTAAAAACTACAGCTTTGAAAGTATGGAAGTTGAAGGTAAAATGCATTTAATTTTTTGCCTTTTTTCCTTTTTTAATTCAGTTGTTCCATTAAATATTTTTTAATATTTTATCTTTTTTCCAATTTCTTATAAAATATTTTAGCTTCCATCTTCCTTTTTTTGTTTTCATCTATAGTTTAAATTAGGAAAGGTAAACCTTCATAATATTTTCCTGATTATATCTTTTATAAAAAATACAGCTTTTGAAAGTGTGAAAGTTGAAGACAAAATGCATTTAATTTTTTTCCCTTTTTTTAATTCAGTTGTTACATTAAATATTTTTTATCATGTTATTCTTTTTCCAATTTTTTAAGAAATATTTTGGCTTCTGTCTTCATTTTTCTGTTTTCATTAATAGTTTAAATTAGGAAAAGTAAACCTTCATAGCATTTTTATAAAGATATCTTTTGTGAAAAATACAGCTTTGAAAGTATAGAGGTTAAAGATAAAATGCATTTAATTTTAGCCTGTATTAAAATATATGCATAAATTTTCATTTACTTATCTGCAACTGTATGCTAACAGCAAAATGATATAAACAAATAAATGATTCACTAAATGGCATACCTAATTAAATTTATTTTATTTATAATTTTCACCATTGTATAACTTTTACTTAAAAAGCGGAAATTCCATGCATTGGTGGGAGATAAAAAGATTTTTTACGTAACTCTATTTTTAAATAAAGCTATACTTGGGGCGCAATAAACCCATTAAAATATTATCAATACATAATAAAATATTAATATGAGTAAAATATGTACTTAACTCTACACCAAATATAACTTTAAAGCACCTACTCAGTATAAACGGCTTAACTCTAAGACAAACATTCAAAACGCGGTCATCTGAAACTATTTATACAATTCTATCTTATTTTTAAATTGAAAAATTCTTTTTACCCAAAAATATCAAAATCATTTTTTTCCAAAATAAAAAGCATTGCCCACAGATATATAGCTCTTTTGTACTTTCCACTTTGGGTTAGATTTAACAAAATGTGTAAACAATTTTTTCGTAAATTTTCACTGAGCAAAGCATTTTTTTGTTTGATAAATTCCGCCTATAAAAATAAACAGATTAAAATCGACAAAACTTAAAAATCTACATTAATATTTTTAGATACATAAATGAATCTTCTGCTTTATTAAATAAATGAAAAAAATTGAATATAAAGCAAAATAAACTAATAATGAATTTATACTTTAAAGGACATCTATTCGAATTTAACGTTGTATTAAAACGATATTGTAGTAAAATTCACAAATGTTTCAATCGATTATTTCCTTCTATAGTAATAAATCAGACTTTTCAGCATTTTTCAATGTAAACTAAAAATTATCTAATATTTTTATTGCATAAACCTCAAAACATTCATATTCTTGAACTTTCCTTAAATTGAGAATGGATTCTGTGTCCTTATGTTGTAGAAGCAAAACTAAAATCTAACATTAATAAATATGGAAAACATACTGAGATTATTTTTAAAATATTTAAAATGTTTCTTATGCAACGCAGTATAATTCTGACGGGGGATTAGAAACACATTATAGAAAATTTGACAAATTTTTGATCGATTAATTAATTTTATTGCAATAAATCAGAATTTTCAACTTTTGTTAATAAAGATTCATAATGATCTCATATCGATATTTTCTAAAACTCAAAACACTCATTATCTTGGTGTTTTCTTAAATTACGAATGGATTCAATGCCCCTGAAATGCATAATAAAAACCAAAATATTATTTCATTAAATATTGAAAACATACCTAGACTATTTTTTAAAATATGTAAAATGTTTCTTATGCAATAAAATAATATTTTATCTAGTAGAACTAACAATTCGTATCAATCTGATATTTCCTTTTTATCAAATACTCAAAATTTTTATTTTTATTGCCATAATCTTGAATGAAATACAGCAATTCTTCTTCCCTGTTAAACTCTAAAGACGGATATTTTTAAAATCCTACAACAACAACAAAATGATAAGTAAAATAATATTTTATTTATAAATCAAGACGAATTTCATTTCAACTCGAAGTCTGTTTGAAGACAAGAATTACAGAGTTAATAAAACTTGTAACGTTGACTATTTAGGGGCAGCAGTGAAGTGAAAATACCCAGCTGCTTTCTTGTCAGAGACACATGTCACTCCTTTGCATTTCAGCTTCAACAAAGTCACCTGAAATGGACAACCACTCCTTCTACCATAGACGGAAACTTATTAAAAGATACATTTCCATTTATCCAATCGGTTGGTTGGAGTTTCCACTTGATGAAACATTTACAACAAATTTAGCCAAGAATACGAATTCAATATCCATTAAGTTTAATCTAAAAACAATAGAAGTTGTCTTTTGATTTTACAATTGCCATGACAGGTGTTGGTTCCAAAGTTTCGTATTATTCACTAATCTTAAAAGATGACACAAGAAAAAACTAAAATACATCCTTTCCAGTGAATAATTTTGCTAGATATTAAATCAATATGAGGTGAATGAACTTGAACTGAATATTTTTGAAACAATATTTATCGAAAAGACTTTTTAAAATCCTTTATAAATGCAAATTCAATAAACTCAGTAAAGTTCTTTCATCCCTTTTTAATTTTTAATTTATGAGAATTTTTTATGAATGTGATATTATT
This sequence comes from Argiope trifasciata, assembly GCA_026543055.1. NCBI lineage: Eukaryota > Metazoa > Arthropoda > Arachnida > Araneae > Araneidae > Argiope > Argiope trifasciata. Next base: position 2,200,814 of record JAPMOQ010009429.1, read on the forward strand.
AGACTTTTCTAAACCGAACTCAATCTAATCCATTAATTAAATTTAATACTTTTTCAGATGTTTATTTTTTGTCATTGTATTATAATTTTATTGTATTGAAACTCATACGTTATATTGTAATTTATAGGTATCATATAATCTAATACTATAATGCGAGGAATGGTTGTCAAGTCGAAAATCGCCTTAGAATTAATAAACTCCGGTAAACTTGGAGGTCTGGGGTTTTTGGCCACGAGGAATCGATTGGCGCCAGTTTTGAAGTGCTACGGTCGAGCAGTTCGGAGTTACAGATAGGATATTTTCAAATTTTATTAGTTCGCCATAATGGCTACTAAAATTTTCAAGCGGTAACGTGCTGCCATCTATAGCCAATATGGCGAACTAATAAAGTTTTATGTTTATGCTGTTATAGGTTTATAATATGTTTCTTATGTATGTATATATGTTTGGTTTTTCTAAATAAATTTGTCAAAAATATTGAACTTCAACACACTTCAATCTTTACCTTTACTTTACCTTTGTATAGAATAGTTCCCTTTCCAAACTCTAACTTTGTTTAGAATAGTTTACAATGGTGCACTTTAACCGGTTATCTTTTCACCAATGGTTTCACAAATTTTCTTATGGCATGTATTGTTTTGATAAATCACAATTGAAAATTTAAATCTTCGAGTTAGCTTCGATACCTGTTTTCTCCGAGCGGAGCTCGGTCACCCGCTGGTACATTAAAAATTAACGTTTTCCTCTTTTCTGAATTTTTTGTGTTCAGGAAAACACATGACAATTTTTCACTCAAATAGCTCCAGTTTAATTTATCTTTTTTGACGATTTTATTTAGCATCAATAAAATGAATATCAGAACAATTTTTGCTCTTATATCTATATATTTATCACCAAATATATCTATATTGAATATGAATTCCATAACTTCTATTGTAGATTTATTGATAGAATTTTACGATCATTTCAACATTAATAGATTTGAATCCCGTGATATTTTTTCTTTCCATATCTGACATAAATTGTTTCGATAGTTCTGTTTAACAGTTTAGGTTTTCTAGATGACAGTGTTTTTAAAATCATAATTTAACTTTAATAATAAATCAAAAACCAACTGGTCAAAAGTTACTAAATTTGGAAATACAGAAAAAAATGTTAGAATTTTTCCACAACAAAAATGTAATGGAAATTAGTTCGGAATTCAGCATTTTATAGAAAATAGTACTGTGTGTTGTTTTCAGGATCAGGGATTTTGCCCTTAAGAATTCCCTTCCTACTATAGGAAACTTTTATGAATGTAAATTATGTAATGTTATTACGTAAACTTGACAAGAACTTGTAAAACAAGTTCTTGTCAATGGTAAAAAAGAATATTCATCTGTATTAAACTAATCTGATAGATAAATGGCCATAGATCTCAGATAAATGATAGATAAAGGACATAGAAAGAATACTTATCTATATTAAATTAATCTGATAGATAAATGACCATAGATCTCAGATAAATTATAGATAAATGACATAGAAAGAATATTTATCTATATTAAACTAATCTGATAGATAAATGTTTAATATAGATAAATGACCATATTTGTCTATATTAAACTAAATATTGTTTTCCTTGCTATATATAATTACACATTTCATGCAAATCCGTCAGTTAATAAAAGTTAACATATGTCTTTATCTTAGTTAAAACTTTCATTTTCCTGAAATGCTATTATCAATGGGATAACAATCGGTTTACATTGAAATTATAGCAAACGTTTAAAAAATTGCTTACAAAGCTAATTACTGCTTTAGGCGTGAAAAAAAAATTAGGATTTACTAACGTAATCCAACATATTCAAAGAGCATAAAATCCTCAATTAATCCTGAAAATTCCTTTAATTATACCCAAGTTAAGACCAGCACAGCCATTTAAAGCAGTTCAAGTTTGCAGCTGCAAATTTTCTCAAAAGACACTGAATGCTTTATGTAATGAATTCCACAGTGGGAAAAATACTCTATAAAATGGAATACTTAAAGGACATAAAACATAAAATTATTTCCAAAAATAAGATTATAAACTGCACACGAACTTAACGAATTAATAGACTGTTTTCTATAAAATGTAGCTCAGATCAATTTTTGCTCTTATATCTATATATTTATCATCAATAATATTGACATTTGCATATAGATTATATAACTTCTATTATAGAGAGAATTGAAACATAAAACTATTTTGCTGGAAAATTTTAAAAAAGGAAAAAATATATTATAAAGACAGTGAGATAAACTCGTTAAATAAAGCAAAGAATTTCTTGCTAATAAGTCAGAGAACTTTTGATTGTGCACTCAAAAATACATTCGTCAGGAATATGATAAAATACATAAAGGTTTCTAAAGCTGGAGGTAGCTCTGCCACAAAATATTCGGACATATTAAAGACAAAAGAATAAAAATCAGCTTGTTGTACTTAAAGTCGCACTCAGCATTGGAACATCTGAAATTGACATTTATATATAGAACATCCAAGATAGGTTAATAAATATTAATTTCTCAATAGCGTTGATTTATTTAACAAATTATTATTATAAAAGTACGTAAATTCCCATCAATTTCTTTATAATATTTGCAATTTCAGTAGCGTTCAGTTCAAAACTTTTCGATTTGCTTCTATTTCAAAATTAAATTTTTTTAATGAGAACTTAATAATAAGAGTTACATAAGCAAGTAATTAATTTTTAATTCAATATGCAATTGTTTTTTGACTCTTGGGTAAATATTTTTTAAATGCATACACAAACTTTTAAATGTAATAAACTAATATTTCCGGTTTAAAGTATAATAAACATCTTTGAAAATAAAAATAATACTCCCTTTTAATTATAACATTTGTCATATTTAATGCGATTTATATTAGGTCTATAATGTCTTATCCATTTCATGCTAAATTTTCCCATATTGTTTTGTATTAAACGTTATTATTAAGTTGTTCACTTTAAATTCGCCCAAAAGAAGTTTCATTAGTTATAAAATTACTTTAAACTCTTACGAATTTTCAAGATATTTCCCAATAAAAAAATTTACGATGTTAAGACTTTGAAGAAAGATATTGTACTTCCAATACTGTCGTGAAATGATAATGGTTTTTGAAGAAAAGAAAATTGCTCCTGCTTTGATATAGTCATCAAAACAACGCACAATCGACTGCACTGCCAGAAATACAATAGTTTATTCAAACATACAAATAAATCCGAGCGAAATCCCCTCTGGCAAATAAAAAAGTTTCACACGAGTTCTTTTTTCTCTATTTAGTTTATATTTCGTTATATTTTCGTTTTCTATTTAGTTTGTTTTTCGTTTTGTTTCCTTTCATTGAAAATAATTTTATTATTATGTAAATATTCCGTATTTTGATTGGAATATTTGAGTTTATTCTAATGCTAATAAATAAATCCAAAATATTTTCTAAATAAAATGACAAAGTACTAACATTGCACAATTACCACAAAACACCGCAATATTTCCCCAAGAAATATTGCACTATTGCCACTTTAAATCTTCATGGTGTTTGAAATTATGCAATGTAATTGAATTAGATGACCTGACATCATTATCACGTGAAAAAAGTATTGCTCGTGTTTTCTTTGTACGTCATTTTATAGTATCTATTATGCTTCTTATAAACTGCTCGAAGTATTCGAAAAATAAATTTTCTTGACACATTTTTAGTGGATAAACAGCTTCCATTTGGCAATAAATTAATAAATTAATGAGACGAGCTCACAATGAATTACGTTTATCATGAAATAAATAATGTCTACTTTTTAAGTAATTAAGTAAAGTTAATGCGAGTTTTAAAAACTTGAAAATAATTTACACAAAAAATTATATTAAACTGTTTGTAAAAAATGATCTTTTATACACTGCTTTTTAATAAAAAAGGTTTTTAATGACAAATAACCTTTCTAATCTGTTCATTAATAATTCCAATTTTAATATCTGGTATTATTTAATTTCATCTTCATTTATTAATGCTTTATTCAAATTTATTTCAAAATTTGAATGGTGAAGGATTACATCACCATGCTCCTGTATGTTTCAATTCTGGAACATCATCATTTACAATTCATCCCCCTATATTAAATGTGTGTAATTGGAAGTATCATTTTGTTGAATTAAAAAAGAAATATATTCATTGATTACGATAATGAAGAATGGAAAATTAATGACCATATCCGATAAAAAATCCGATTTCATTCTTATTCTTGTTACGTGTAATGCCATTACATATTTAATTTTAAAAATACTCAAAAATACATTTAACAACAGTTCAATTTGATCACATAAAAGTCTACTCACGCATTTCATCAATAAATGTGGGAAACCAAACATTTCTTCTTATACTTTTTCAATTCCACCATTTGTTTAAAACAAGGAGCATTTTCGAAGTGACAAAGGGTGAATTTTAACTTCAAAGATAAGTTATATTAAAACCCCATTTTAAATAACTTATATAATTTGATAGGCTAAGCAACGCTAAGGCTATTTTAAACAGACCACGTAATTTTGAGCAGCTATTTGACTACGCGGATGACTACACAAGTTCAAGTCACTTTAATAATATTAACGTCGACTTTTGAAGCAACACTAGGGCTATATTTGGACCTCGAAATTTTGAAAGCTGTCAGATGACGAGGACGACACCTGAGCTGACATTACCCTTTCTAAACTTCCATATAATACCAGTTATAGGACGATGACTACCTGAGCTATTAGTCCAAATTTTCGCAACACAATAACGGGAACATGGTCTATATATCAAAGGCACAGAAGCAGAATGAAATCGGCAATAGCACATAGGTTAATATTTCCAAAAATTTCAGAAAACACTTAATTTGGGCCTTTTTTTCAATAAAATAAAAAAAATGTTATTTAGTTCTATTTTAGCAATACATAAGTTCCATGTATTGTGATTTAGGTTTATTCTATCGTTACAAAAATTTTGAAATTATCACAGATTTTAATATTATATTTTGAAAAGAACTTCTCATCTAATCTTTAAAGTTTATTGACTAACACTGAATACTTTTCAAACCTTCCAGATAATAATTTATACTTTTATTCTATTCGATATTAATCTCTTTCTGCCTTAAACAATTCCTAAAATTACCGACATTATTTGCCAGATTTTGTATTTAAAGTTGATGTTCCTTTATGCTTATCTTGATAAATCCACATTCACTCAAAAAATGTACAAAATATTCAGTTTAACTTTCATATTATCTTTCTTATCTATTTCATTAAAAATATGTGACGGAAAACGAAAACAATTGGGCTAATTTTCTTATTTTCGTAGAGTTTTGAATTTCTCTTATTTTTGTTTACAGTCAAGGTTCATATAAATTTAAAAGAAAATTCGGATTATTTGTTTACTTTTGAATGTTTCTCAAATCAAATACTCATTTTAGCGCAAATTTTCAAAAGTAATTCCAATGAATACTTATCTTTATATGATTAATTTTTTCATTTTCCAACACAATTCTAACATTTCTTACAATTAACTTTTATTTGTCTAAATTTTCCTTTTTAATAATGTATTCAACAGATCAAAATATAAATTTAGATTAAGAATTCATTCTGACAAATAGCATGTAGTAAGCGAAAGCTTTCACGAATCAAATCCTTTTCAAATAATTGCAAAATGTTCCTCCTTTTTGCTTAATTAAACTCAACAAAACTTTATGCGTAATAATAAATAAGAATAATTGAATTTCAAACCAGTTGTTCATGAGGATAAAATATGGGAATTTGATTAAATAAAAAAAAAGTATTTCCCCATATTTATGATTAACTTGTATGGGTTTAGTGTAGTATAGATTATTAAAAAATTAAAGCAAATTGTGATAAAAGTTTAAATAAATCTTAACTTTCTAGCATAAAATAAATCACTAAATTTTTGCAAAGGTATATATACTTATGTGCTGAGTATCAGAAAAAAATGATACACTTTGAATACAAAGGGATATACTTAGAATAAGTAGTTAAAAAATAAATCAAAATATCGGAATTCGGACTGAATGTAATATTAATTTTGATCAGAATTAATATTTTAATTAATTTGGATTATTAATTTATCACAGAAGAATTTTTGTGAAATAAGATTATGGCGAAAAGAGTACATGGTCCTTACCACCATACACATGGTCCTTACCACTGTGTAAGTTTTCATTTCCAATGGATATTTTTTGAATAAAACTTAAAAATAATGCTTATTGCTCTAGATCAACCACATTCTCAATTTTTGACATTACACTGAAAGAAATGAGCAAATTATAAAAGCTGGCATTTGAGAGCAGACATAAACAAATTTAAACCTCAATTGATATATTTAGTGATGTCTGTAATTCCGCCATTTATTGCCATCAGCCGAAATATTGTCATACTATTTAATGACAAAAAAGAAAGTTTTGATTATTTTTACTGCAATGAAAGCATAGACGGTGGAAACCTTTTTATAAAACTGGCTAAACTAATCTACATATACTGATAATTCTAAAATTGGATACTAAGGTATTAAAATCATATTAAAGTTTTATTAAACATATTTACATGCAATTCCCTATAGCTCTAACAGTAATCATTTGAGTGTTAAAAACAAGACTGTTGCAGTTTTCTACAAAAAAGATGGTGAAATATAGATTAAAAAAATATTTATTACCCTAAAGACTTTTTATAAGATTAAGATTTAAGCCGAATTTGATTTAAAGTAAACAGTACCCATCACTAAGTTTTATTCATCGCTAATTAGAAAAAAGAGCTCATCATCGAGCAATTCTTGATAATTCCTTTTTTTTTTTTATCTTGTGAGGGTTGTATTCTTATTTTTTTTTATCTGAATGTTTTATGTAATTCTATAGAAGTATTATAATCCCATATATATGCTTACAAATGCTATTCAACTTCGATATCTATCTATTCGGTATAAATATTATTTTCCACTACGGTAGAGCAAGAGTTTACTTACTTCTTTAAATCCTAATTATATCGTTGAGCTTCAAGCAGTCTCATAAAAATAAACACCGTTTCGAATCACGTAGTAATTACTGTCTTGCTTCGTATATCCAGACATTTAAAGTTGATTCTTAGCTAGTATCAGCGTTTTCTAGCTATTCTAAGAATCGCCACCCCCCTAGTTTTAATTGTAGGTTAGATTCAGCATCTAAACGTACTGCTGTTCTCTCTTATGCTTAAACAATTCTTCGAAGAACGAAGTATGGGTTTTTCTTATGATTTTACTTATATTAAACCATCACGTTTTATCAAAACATGAATTATTTCAAAAAAATCCAGATAATTTTAACATAGAATCAAATTCCAAATAGCGATCCAAAACTCTGAACACGGTATGCAATAAAATAAGCCTTTTTAGCTTAAATTTCCAAACTTCACTTACTGAAGTCAGTGGAAATATTTATTTGAAACAAGAACGCCAATATTTCGACGGCAACAAATCACATTTTCCAAACTTGTTGAAGGTAATCAAACTTTTACAATAGTTATATTATAATTAAAAAATACCAGTTATATTTGAATTTCTATATTTTCAATTGTTTCTCAGTTGAAAGAAATTAATTGTTCTTTACTGTAACATTTATTACTAATTACTTCAAAAATGTCCAGTTTCTAGATTTCTACAATTTTTTATTTTTGTTGATTTTCTCTAAAATTGTTGTGTTAACTTAAATTAAAAATAAAGAAACTTGAATTAAATGTCTTTAACAGAACTTTCTTGATCACATTTTTTTCTATGAGATTAGACAGTTTTTTAACCTCTCTAGGGCATTGGGAAGTACGCTTCCTACCAAATTCATCATTCTTTGTATGGAGTTATATAGGTTGGGGTAAATATTGACAAATTTTTCATGCAGACAGAAATGTATATGCTTCAGTTCCTAACCTCATTCAAAAGATAGATCTTGATTTGTTATAAAATTATTAATTAACCAAATTGATTAATCAAATTAAATTTATTTAATAATCTAAATGAATCACTTTTCTTAACCCTACTGCTGCTTATCCCACAATTTCTGATTATTGATTATCAGTGCATTTTCTAAATCATCCTGCGTTATTCACAGTTTAGAGTGGTTATTTTTACAACTGCAGATTTTTATTATATCTTATTACTATAATGTAACCCATAGTACTATTTCACTTTGTTTGGAAAATATTTGAACTTATTTCCAAACATCTGATTCCACATAAGGATTTTTAAAAATTACGCAGTTAGAAGGTTATGTCAATCTCAGTCCTAAAAGTATTTTAATATACCATGAATATAAAAAATGGCCTTTTAAAGGATTAACCCAAATTTAAAAAAGCCTTAATTCATAGTAAGTTATCACAGTTTTATAAATGCGTTTTAAACTGTACTATTGGATTAAAATTACTTAAATTAATTAATTAATTACAAAGCTTAAAGGTGGTTTTCAAAGAAAGTGCTATGAATCGGAAAAGTCCTTAATTTATAAACGATATATAACTAACATTTTATTAGTTATAAGCCCAGATTTGTTTTAACTTAAAAGTTAAATGACGAATAAAGATCTAAAATCTTTGACAAGACATAACAAGCCAAACCATTTAGTGACTGGCAATGCTCAACACTTGTAGTTGAACATTCCGACTGCACAACAAACTTGTCTAACTTGTCCAAAGATCGAGAGGTGCGGCGAAATATCTTGCGGGAGATTTGATTTCTTCGCATGTGACGTCGATACAACTTCGTGATGATCCCGAGTTGCACGAGCGCTGATGGCCCGCTTGTTGCATCTGGGCAACTCTCACGCAGACCCCAGAGGGAACTTAACTCCGGAAAACTGTCCTGAATCAATGACAAATGGAAAATTATTTGCTTAGCTTCACCCAGATTTTCGTGTCTGGAGCTGCATGCCTTCGAGGAGAAAGGAACAAATTTACAATGGAGTCTTGATATTTGTTTTTGTTATAAAGATATTTTGGAAGAAAAGGATAGAGACATAGGAGGGTTGAAGTTTAAGAGCGTGTTGGTTAAATTCGCTCTCCATGTTTGCGATATGTTTTACTTCAAGTTTTGTGTAAAAGAGGATTTGTTTCCTCTTTTTCAATTGGTTCTTATATTCTAAGGATTTATTGATTTTAATTTTTATAAAAGTACACAATTTTCCAACTTAACTTTCGATTAAAAATTTAATAAGAAGCACAGTAAACTAATAATTTATCATTTTCTGATTTACTATTTTCATTTCTCGATGTCTAACAATAATATGTACATTTATCTGATAGTAACTTTTCTTGCCATTGGTTAAGAGTTTGTACCAGTAAAGTCTACTCCTTCAATTTTGGATTAGCAGGTAATTCAATCAACTCCTTTTCAGTATATCGGAATTTAAACAGTGTAATACATTTTTCAAATTCATGGTTTATGGAACTCAATAAAATAATTAACCGTTTTCTAATTTATTTATTTCATTTCCTTATGTATAATAATACGATGTATATTCTTTAATTTTAACCTTTATTGCTCCTAGTTAAGATTTTCTACCAGTAGATTCTTCTTCTCTAATTTCTGGTTAGAAGTAAATTTAATCAATGTTTTTCAGTATATCGAAATTTAAACAGTGCTATAAACTTTTCGAATTCATGGTTTATGAAAGACAGTAAACTAATAATTTACAGTTTTCTGATTGAGTATTTTCATTTCCCTATGTATAATAATAATATATGTATTCTATAATCTGATTTTAACTTTTCTTGGTATTGGTCAAGGTGTTGTACCAGTAGAATTTTCGGGTTATGAATTAATTCAATCAGTCGCTTTTCAATACATAGAAATTTAATCAGTAAAATAAACAGTACACTTTTCAAATTTACGATTTTCATTTCCCCATATATTAGTCTACTAGCTATTACCCGCAACTCTGTTCATGTGGAAATTTTGATATATATGTACTAAAAATTATCAAATAATGATCAATAAAAAAATTAAACCTAACCTAAAAATGATATATTTAAAAGTATAAGCATATACGAAAAATATATAACTAACATAAATACAATAACAAAAACACATAACTAACCTATAAATAATTTATTTACATTGTATACCCGAAGTGACACAAAACAGCAAATCATGTCCATGTTTCTTAAAAATCAAGTCAAATCATTTTATTTATTGATCAAGATTGCGATCGCTACAACAATATAACACACATAATATTTAAACTTTTAATTTAAATTAAAACACAGTTGTTAACAATCACTCGTGAACTTTCAACGCCAGTTGGGGTTAAGCAAATACTAGACTTTTCTACATCAGTTGGGGTAAAGCAATGCAGATTAGAATTTTTTTTTATTTCCTTTATTCTGTTTTCTTTTAATTTAAAAGTACTTCAAAATGAATCTTAAAGATCGTTTAATTAACAGCATTTGATTTTAAATACATCAAACACTAAGAAAAAAACAGAATCGTTTAAAATAATCGGCTGAAATTCTTCTAAGCCTAACTTGATTACTGTTAGGGGCAAAAATTGGGACCTTACTCATTTTTCACGAGGTTTGACCTCAGCTTTTTGGTGCGAAAATTAGTTTTTAATTAATAAAAAAATTAACCATTTAATTCACTGGAATAAAAAGTAGCCTAGGTTCTATTCCTGACACTAATCTATATTTGTGCTAAATTTCCTCCAATTCCGTTCAGCCGTTCTGGCTTGATTAAGTAACAGACATTCATTCATCTATCCATCCAAACTTTCACATTTATAATATTAGTGTAGATTTATTTTTTCATTAATGCTATACATTATTATGTTCATTCATCCAGTTTTATTATACTCCAGATATCTTTCATTCCAGTTTTTATCACTTTTTGTTATATGTGCTCGCATTTTGTCCTTTGTACGTTTCTTTCCAATTGATTTCAGTGTAATTTTCCTTTTTTTTTTAATAATGTCCATCTATATCTATAACAAATACGAAAAAGTTCGCGAGTTCTAGAAACTAAGATGTGGTGTTGAGTGTTGCGTACATCGGAATAATTGGGAATATTTAGTTAAATACAATATTATATCACATAAATGTCTCTATACTGACGATTTAGCTTTGACTATTAATAACAGCTCCTTCCTAGAAGTAAAGTTTTATAAGCAACTAATTTTCATATCTCTGGTAATCTAAAGCCATTTTTTCACAGTATCATTTGTAGCGACTTTGACACATTTACTACAGCGTTACCTAGACGCTTCCTTAGATATAATTGTTGGTATCGCCCATTCATCTTTGAGTGCTTATTGAACTATCGTAAATGCCGGAGCATTTCCACAGATGCTGAAATCGTTCATCCAATCTTCACTGGAATAATTATACTAAATAAGATACCGAAATAATTACTTTATAATTTTTTCTTGGTGTTATTACTTCCCAGAAAATAGTTCTAACTGATTTTATAAATAAAGAGAAAGGAAGAATTATCTAAACTTAAGAACATTTTCATAAGTTATTATTTATTATTAATTCATTCAAAATGACTTTTAATGTATAAGAAATTGTATCTTTACTTTAACTATAAACATTAAACATTTATTTACTATATAGTTTCCAAAATTAGGGGCCATTTTAAAAAATCAATTCCCAAACGAACAATTATACCACAGAAAGAATATGTTTCTTTATTACGAAAGCAAATACATAGCTTTCAGTTTAAACTACCAAATGGTTCTGTAATTATAGGTTGCTATTGTTGGTTGTAATGGCTTTGAGAGCTCAGATTTGATCGTACTGAGCGGAAAAAGAGAGGGACAAAATTGATTCTTTAAAATATAGAAAAGAAATAAATGAGCAAAAATAAAATTTTAATTAAAATAAAACACTAAATGCAAAGACTAAAACTAATTGAAAATATCTAAAATAGAATGATAGACTGGAAATTCAAAATAATTTATAAGCAGGGTGTTTCAGAGTTACTGTGACAATACTTTTTTCAAAACTTTAGAATTAAACATGGTTAAATATTTAACAAAATACGGTTTAAATTGAAACAAATTATCAACAAGTCCATTAACGTATGTATTTATAAGGAGATAATTTGAAAATGCTTCTGGTTTTTATTGAGCTATAATTTTTTGTTCATAGCCAATTTATTGTACCCATATAAGAAGTTTGGTGTTTGATGTGCATTTTTTGAATGATTACAATTTTCTTTTAATATTACTTTTCGCAACGATACATTAAATAGGATAAGGCAATGAATAAAATGCCGATTTATAAATGTTCAGTGTGTCGTCTTCCATTCAGAAGTAAAATTTTTACAAGAGAAATCATAATTTCTGCATTATTAAACAACACTTATCATAGTATGACAAGGTATGAAAAACAGAAAGCTACTGTAGAAAGTACTATATCTGTGCTCTCAGATAATATCTGGAAGTAAGACACCTTATTAAACATTTGTTAGTCATTATTCCAACCATTATCTTAAGTAACGCATGCTTTTTCAGAGACATCTGATGGCTTAAATTGCAAACTTAGTAATCAATTAGTTTCATGGCAAAACAATGCAATTTTAGTTCCATTATTGTTGTTCAATTTATTCGTAAACTAACAATTTTTTAAGTTGCCCTGTAATTCTGAAACACCTTGCATATAAATGTGTTATAGGTTTGTTCTAATCTTACTCGTGCATTCCCAAAACCTCAAAAATTATATTTTACTCACGCTTTTATAAAACCTGGCCAAAAAGTATTAATATTTTCGTTTTATTAAAACATAATTCTAAAATCTTGTTACTGTGATAAATAATAGTGCAATATAATGTAATTTGAGTCATTAAATATCTCTTAGTATGCATAACATAATATAATTCGTTCATGAAATCCTATAGTAAACTTACACTCTGGTCCAGATATGAGATTCGTACAATAGCCTTTTCCAAGGTCTTACCAAATTTAAACAGATTCATTCCCAAAGGTTCACTTACTGTGACCCTAGTTACCATTCTAACTCTATCCTTATATGAGCCTATTATGCAAGAGCACTATTCGTCTTTAATTTATGCTGCTGAATACTAATACCCTACTTCATAGAATTAGATGGTTATATAATATCTCGAGCGAACAGGGGACAACTTTATTAATGGACTGTCTTACAAGTTCTCCAGATTTCTACCCTATTGTTTACCTTTGGAGCATTTACAGGAATGCTCAAGCCTGTATAGTGTATTCATTTACATACATGTAACCATTATAAATTTCATAATAATGAGCATTAAATATAGTGATAAATATTCATTCATCCTTGCTTGTTACAAACTCATTTATTTATTTATTTTTTCAAGAATTTTATTTCTTGATCTTTCAATTTTTCCAGCCACTTCATTTTATTCTTAACGCTGTGCCTTAAAAAATATTTTTAAATATAGCTTAAAGAGAAAATAATTACCAAGTTAAGAGTGCATTTTAAATAATCATTTTATACCTACGGAAATAGAGAAGGTTCTTTTATTATATTTAAGGGTATAATAATAGTGAAAACACTTAACCACTTTTGAAGATATATGATGATTTTTTCATCTTAATTTTTTTAAATGTATGCTGACAGTAATTTAAGTACTTAATTATAAATTTAAAAAGAGATATTTATTAACCATTTAATTTTCAGTCACAGACCTAGCTCTCTATGATAACGGTTTAACAAGTGAATACCACTAAGTAGTGACTATCACTTTCCTATTTTGATTATCTGATAGAAGATCGTCAAAACAGTAATAATTTTACTTGTGCAAAAGCAAATATAATTTTGTTTTATTTCTCGTTTTGAATTTCGATTGATTAAATTTAGTACAACGTTCTATTTTATGTGAAAGGAAATGTATAGGAAATTGAAAAATCGTATATTCAAAACCACTTACAATATACGACTTCAATCACAATAGCATTTGCATATTATGATTTATTTAAATTAATACCAAGTTTTCTGAAATTACTTACATCTAAGCAACAACACAATTCAAAATTGCTCTAATTTTATGTACATAAAATTCAGAAACAAGGGAAAATATCACTTTCCATACTATTTCTAAATTCGTTATTTGAAAAATTACTATCAGCGTTTCTTTCCCTGTATCAATATGGCTGTTCTTATCAGACAGGAAATCATTTTAAGGCAGTTGTAATAAAATCTCACAAACTTTATAAGCTATAATCATGAGCTGTATTAAATATGGAATGCTATTAATATCTGATTTTTTCGTCTTGTCTTACTTTATAAAAACCAGTCTACAAATTTTTAAAATAGCCATTATAAGCACTAAAAATGAATTATGTGTAATATCAATCCATGCCCAATTACGTCCAATATCCATCAAGTTTGATAGATCTATTCTGTCCGTAATAGAACTTTTCCTCAAAAAATTTCAAGCCTATCAACCATTTAAATAAGTTTTATTTCTATTACTTAAGTTTATTTTCTTTAGCATCACATTTGTTTAAAGAATGTTCAACAGTTTAATAATAAAGCAATGACTAAATTAACATAAAATATAAATATTTTTAATTCTATTTTTTGAAAGAAAAAAAATCTAATTTTTAATGAAATTATTTTGAGAATATCGAAATTATTTTTGAAAAAATTCGACTCAAAATCCTTTACATTGTGTTGCAGAATATCCAAATAAAGCTATGTATAACATCAAAAGAAAGATGGCAGGAACAGCTCAAAGACCATCCTTTTGATGACCCTCCTTTCAGAAAAGCCGCACAGTCCCTCTGATACAGAGATTTGATAATGGATTTGCGAAAGAAAAATATTTTATCCGACTTTAAGCCGCAAAACGGCATATTTTCGAAAATTTCCGAACCCAAAAATATTACTGGTTAGCTAATGCGCTCTGATACGATTATCGGCAGGAAACCCGCTGTTGGCTATGAAATACGCATTTGGAAAGTTTCGTTTGCATAATGTCCGCTACTGTTCTGGTTCCTTGGGCTGAAGGATAATGGATTCCTATCCCTCCTGAAGAACAGGTTGCTTTATGTATTCAGTTCGATCTTCCCCCGGCCCATCGATTGATAAGCAGATGGAACAAAACATTCAAGAGAAAAGTGCAATTCACAAGCTCGCTATCCGAATCGCAGCGAGGATAACAACAGGAGAGAAGTCAAAAGGACCTCGGAAGTTTTCCACTGATGTTGAATTGAAGGAATGAAAGAAAGGAATTAAAAACAATTCTAGTTTTACTTGCTTCAATAAATCAATTACAGAAAACAAATACAATTGTTAATACAAAACGAATGTAGGTACAGAAAAACAAACAGGCAGGCTATTTAAAAAAAAAAGAAAAAAAAACACGCACTTTTTCGAAAAAGTATGGTATGTAGCCCGTGTGAAAAATTATGAGTAATTACATATCATTTCTGATTTATCAAGCTTTATAATTAACTATAAATAAATACATATTTTTCGGTTTTTAATCTTATAACTTTGAATGAACAATTCTTGCACAAATTTATTTCATGTATCTCGGGAATGGCTCAGGTGATTTGGATTAAATGTTATAACTAGATAAGATTTTGATTTTTAAGTTTATATATACAGTTTTTTTTCCTGAAAAAACTAGATTTTATTCCAAAAAAAAACATTCTTTTATAACTAACTATTAGAGCTTTTTTCCATCTGCTCTCATACTGAATATTATATAGCGTAATCTCGTAAATTTTTGGGCACTTGCATTATTCATATGTAATCAGTATGCGAGTCGTACACAAATATTTTCTCCGAGAAAAAAAAAAGATTTTCCAAAACTTGCCGAGTAAAGCTCGATCTCCCAGGTACTAAATGTTATCTTTCAAAAGATAACATTTAAATCACTGTTAAAATACGACGTTTACATGCAAGTTAAATCATTTTCTTAAGCAAAATAAACTGTTACTTATACGTGACGTTATAGTAGCTGCTACGGAGCCTCAGACACAAGTGCAAGAACTTTCTGGTACTGGATATACTCTCTTTTCTCTCGTTGGTAAAACAATGGCATTGCTGCTCTTTGAATCTATCACCGGTGACAGGCTGTAGGTCTGTATTAGGGTCAGCGCGTATGCTACTAGTAATGAGGGCTAATATGTATCGGTAACTGTGACCGATGTTATGTGCCGTAATGATTCCAGCATTCAGATCACCCCTGATGCTAAGGTAGAGTAAAGGTAGTTCTTTGTTGTTACCCTATAATGACATAATACTTTTCAAATTTGTAATAGTAAAAAATAAACGCATTAGTGGAGAAAATTGTGAGATGCAGTAGAATATATAGAATTCCATTTCTTAAAAACAGCCAGATACCCTCTTGGATTAACAGACTTCTGTTGTGCTTGCGGTATTTAGTTTTAGTATTGTTAAATTAGATTAGCTTATCTTTTAAAAGCTATATGAAAGGTATTTTGAACTACTGGAACCTCTAATTGACATCTTCTTCTCCAAATATTGGTTTGATAACCAAATGAAACATTGTATATGAGATCCAATATGTACACCCGATTTAATAACCGATGATAAATTAAATTACCTCTAAAACACTTTCTGTTTTAAACTGCAAAATTAAGCTTTATTAAGACCCCATTTTGAAGACACGTCCAGTCTGTTTTAAAATGGGAATCATAATTTTGAATCTGGTCAAATGAGGAAGACACCTGAATTGGACCCTTTTTCCAAACTTCTGTACCATATAACAAAAAGATAATTGGACCCAACAGCTTTAATGTGCATCAGATACGTTTGCATGCCTTTT
Source organism: Argiope trifasciata (assembly GCA_026543055.1). Classification (NCBI taxonomy): domain Eukaryota; kingdom Metazoa; phylum Arthropoda; class Arachnida; order Araneae; family Araneidae; genus Argiope; species Argiope trifasciata. The sequence continues at coordinate 2,217,618 of JAPMOQ010009429.1, forward strand.
TTCCTTGATATCAGGTTGAGAACTTGAACCCTCTATCCACAATAAAGCTGTAGAAATGTGAAAAGGAAATTAAATTGCATTATTTTACTCACACAAATTAATCAACAAATACATATGTGAGTGATACAAAATAAGCCGATTTAAAAGAAATTGCTTTCAAATTGTATCTTTTGTTCTAAGTACATTTTATAAAGAACTTGTAAAATATATAATCTAACAATTCATTTTCAGAAAGATAAGGTTAATCTTGAAAAATAGAAAGTTTGGTCAAATAAAAAGTTAATTTTTTTGCAAAAAAAAAAAAATTCAAATATACTATAAAACGCAAAGATATAATATTTTTGAGTTTATAATATTACTTTTAATGCTTACTTCCGGTGAACAAAATAAATGTATATTGAGTACACGTATCATATATAATATATAGTTAATGCTATTTAAGACAGGTTAAACACTTCAATGTTTATAACATAAATTGCGATAACTATTAATAATAGATAATTACTGTATAGCTTATAATAATATATATAATCTCTAATAACATACTTATATGCACTTTAATTTACAATTACAATTAATTATTAGTAATTATTATACTTGCTTCAGGCTTCAGGCTGCTGGGTTCAAGAATTTAAATCAGGAAGCAAGCGAGTTGATAGCACCAAATCAGTTTCATTGAAATAGAGGAGGTATATTTTAATAAAAGCTTTATAATATTTTTCAGAGTTAATTTCATATTGTAAATTCCTACGTTATAACTGCGAATCTAATTTATAATAATAATAATCTTCATTATAATCTAACTTATAGTGATTTTAAAATAAATATGCTGAATTTTTTATTCAGTTTGAATATAAATAATTGCGAAAGTCAGCTATGATTTTTTTGTAAGGATGAGCATTTGATGAACCGAAAAAATGAATATAACGAAACATAAAGACCGAAATTCCTGATTTACTAAATTCACTTTTCTGCATTAAGATGGGTAAAAAAACAGAATTTGGTTATTTATTTAGCTGTTGTTTAGAATCATTCCGAATTCTTATTTTTCAGTCTCTTAAAATAGAATGCGCAATTTCCGGTTCACTATTGGATAATTTATTGTTCGTTGAAGTAAAGTCACCGTTAGGAAAACGCTTATTTTGCAACGTATATATTTGTTAAGGATTTTTTTCGTGAGATGAATTGTTTTTCTCATCTCAACTTCTTTGAATAAACTTCCTCTGTCTTCTCATTCCTTTTCTATGTTTTTCCTTTCACCCTGGCATGCAAATTCGAAACATTCTCTTAAGCGTCGTAATTTTAACAACATTATTATTACTACCTTAAATCAATGAGCATTACTCGTAATAAATAATTTACTTCTAATGTATTATCTATTTTTTATTTCAATGAAAAAAACAAAATATATCATCATCACGATTTAGTATTCTGTTTCTATTTTCCAACAACAGAGTATTTTGTAGATTCACATCATATTCACATGTTTAAACTGTTTCGTTTTAAATTATGTATTATTAACGATCGATTAATTATCTTGTATCTAAAGGCTGTCCTGTAAATCATGTTCAAAAATTTCTAAATAAGGTGAAGGTGAGATTGCTAGTCAAATGTCAAATTGCTTAAAGCAAATGGAAGAGACTGTGGTAGTCTGGTGGAAAATGTTTGGATTTAATTCCAGTATTCTCGGCTCGAAACTTGATTTCACCGAATTAACTTCCTCATATGCAAGACTGATGTACGCTAAATCTTTCAAGGCCAAACATTCTCCGGCACATACACCACAAAATCTTAAAGAAGATGCCAGCAAGTGTCATCCTATTATCTAACTACAACCTAGAATCGTGTGATCTGTCCTAAACTAGGGACCTGAAGAATTTTAAAAAATACATTGGATGAAATTTTTGCCCCCAAAAGTAAATTAAAACATCAGTTGAAAATTCTATATCTTTAGCATGAAACACAATACACATTTTGTATTCATGTAATATTGTGTCTAAGGTTCAAGATCCAATTCCACGAATGCAATTTGCGTATACTGATACGGTACTCGCGTACAGACTGTATGTACATAGGGCATATACAGCTTTGGTTCATTTTAATGACATTGCCATGTATCAAACATTCTCAAAATGGTGTCGTAAAAAAATATAGATTATAAGGAATTGAACCAGCCGCCGTCCTCATTTACCTCAATAGAGTACAAAATTACAAAGTTCGCCCTAGTACTAACAACATTTAGCTTTTAAAAAGAATGTTCCTTCAGTAATATTGTGTAGAGTAGCTTATTTATTATTTGTATCAAAACTAAAATCTTTTATATATCATTGGAGTGAAATATTATTAAAAGTTATATGTATTATAATTATATAGCAGAAACACATAAATATTTTAGTAGCTATTAGAATATGTTTTCCGGCTATCATTATGGAACGTGGAAACAGTCATTTTACCTTCTGTTAGCAAAATAATCCTTTATATTTTCCTGTCTATCCCATTTCGTCATTGTAATGCTTGAATATTTTTAGCTAGACAAAATAGAGCCGAATGTTTTTAGAATATGTTATGTTATTAGAATGTATGCGTTATTAGAATTTAATATTATTTATGTTTTGCTTTATATCTAACTTATCATAAACCAATAAATTCGTTATTATTACGGATATTTTATATTTTGGACTAATTTTAAATTCGTTCTCAAAGAAATCATTAAAATCACTCCAAATTATTCGTTTTATTAAGAAGCTTACTACTAGTAAAACAAAGTTTGTGGAAAAAGCTAAATGTCAATTGTTTTGAAGAATCTTATATCATATTAATGCTAGAAAAAAAAAGGAATATTTTATTTATTTCCATTCTGTTCTGAAATAAATGTTGATTTTATATAGTGTCCAAGTTTAAAAGTAATTCAATAAATTTTGATGAAATAAAATAAATTTTCAAATTATTTATTACCGAATCCATTGCTGTCATGAAAGAAAGTTTTGAGAAAGAAAAGTAACAAGGACAAAAACTTTTATGCTAGCTGACGGAAGAAAGGGGAAGGCGAATTACCTTTTTCGCATATCATTTATTTTCTAATCATTTAGACAGATTTATATCTCCGAGTTTCCATTTAAATTGGAAGTACTTTTTCTTATAAAACTAGTGATGGAAGCATATGATTTCATGAATATCTGATTATTAATCGTGTCAGTGTGTCTTTTCGAAATCAAGAGACATTAAAAACCCTCTTTACAAGTTTGAGGTCAGATGAGCTGGCTAGGAGGATACAATAACCACAACTCCATTCTCCATAGCTCTACACTTAGAAACATGAGGACGATTCATCAAAAATGGTATATTTCGCATAAGCCATATCAACATGCAAAAGGAATTTTCGGTGAAAGTGGATGTTGCGATCACACGATGATCGTCATACTATATCCAGAATTCATCCATGAATGATGGAGGGGGGAGGGGATTCTATTACCTTCATTTTGTACTTTATTCATATCTGTATAAATTTATGAGCTGAAACTTTGTCTCTCTCTGTCTCTTCAAGGATCATATGACTTTGTAATAGGCCCTCCAGTTTTGAACTTGGAAGGTTTCAAGTTCAAAACCTGCTTCCGTAATAAAGTCCACCTTGTTTGCAAGGCTGGATCATGCTAAATTTAACGATCTGGGTTCTATTCTTTATTGTGGAAACCCTGCCATTTCTGCAGAGCTGAAATACGAAGTATTAACTTAGGTGCCGTCCTCTTCAGACTCGAATTCCACCTTAATTTTGATTTCAGTTTCAAAATGTCTCTAATTTTGGAATTTTATCTAATTAAAGGAAGTTAATATTACTAAACAAAGGCTCCAACTTTTACCGAATGGTATCTGGTCCACATTGTGATTCAATTTTGAGTAGGAATTGATTAAGAGAAGCTTTAAGTCTTCCGTCTCTTATGATTCTGATGTATACTGTCAACATTTCAAAACTCTTGGGGCGAAAATAATCCAGTCACAAAGTAATGGAAAATGTGGCAATGATGAAATGTATGCATAGTGTGTAAAGTACATTAATTTTCATTTGATTTACCGAGTAATGATTTATTCTTTCCCTAGTTTTCATACGTTCTTTACTCAAATAATGAAAAAAAAAACAATTATATGCTTAAATGTTTTCAAATAAAGTCATCAAAAATTAATAAATGAAAAAAATTCACTAAATTCAAATATTTTATAACCATCTCCAAGTTTAAAATTAAATTTTGAATCTGTATATTTTTTTTTAAATATTGACGATAAACTCCGTTGAAACTCTAAGCACTAGAATTAATATTTACTAAATAATAGTGAATTTTCTAAATACTATATTGATTTTGTGACACATTCTACTGCGGTTTAACCGCTTAGAACACAGAATATCTTACCACTCAGAGTATTTAAACGTATCGTGTCCCATATTTATAAATTTTATAGATTAATATATCACTAAAAATAGCCTTTACAGTGTTTCAAAGCAGAGTTTGAAAAACTATTGTGAAAATTGGCTTGAAACAAAAATGAGTTAACAGACAGTCCTGAAAGATCAAAAACTTTAGGAATACAAATGGGAAAATAACCAAGTACTATATGGATTATATTTCTTAAATTGAAAGTTGCACATTATTACATTATCAATAACTAATAACCATAAAAGCTACTATTAAATATTCTCGTATTAATCCTTTGCCCTTGGAAAAGGCATTTGATGCACAATTATTCACCTCACACAAAGATTGACTAACTGCTCCAAAAACTAATATAAATACAGTGACTAAAACAATTAAGGTATACTTCGTGTTCAAATTAAGACTTTACATGGGGAATAATGTTCAAAAAATCTGATTCTGATGCAATTCTTGATAGAGACATTAAATTATGAACATTTTACTTTACATATACTGACAAAAAACAATTCATTAAAAATCACATGATTTATACAGTACTAAAGTCTATTAGGCAACTTTTGAGGTAAAAAAAAATTGAGAATACACTGATGAAAAATATGTTTAATAACCACAAAATGTATTCTGCTAGTCGGTTATTTTAATATAATTTCGCGTGATGTTATCTTAAATCCTTTTAATTTTCATTTTTGTGTTATGAAATTCGTTAAATGAAATTAAAGCCAAACTTTTAAATGCAAAATAACTTTTTGAAACCCATATTGATGAACAGAAATATTATTAAAATTATTTGAAAAAGGACAATCATAACGAGAGATTGCTAAAATTGTTTTACAAGCCCACCACGTGTACAGAAAATCAATAAAAAATTTAAAAGTGGTGTATTAACTGGAAATAATCCACCACTTGAAAATTGGAAATAATCATCACTACTCAGAGTAATGCCAAAGAATATTGTTTTATGAAAAAAAAAAATCTTAAAATAAGTGCAATCAAACTTGCTTCTGAAACTTCCAAAAGCATTGATATAAATGCTGAAACTAATGAAAAAAGCTAGATTTAAAAATAGAATTTCGAAAAAAGAAACAGTTTATTAGCTTTCAAAATCAGAAAACACTTTTTTGAATTTGCAGGACCACATCTGTTGAAGACTAATAACTTTTAAAAGAAAGTTGCATTTAAAAGTTTAAAATGTACTGTGTTTCCAAATATTTAAAACTCTTAGTTTATCTTCCTTTTAGCTCTTATTCTTCACAAAAAACACCTCCTATCTTATTTTTTTCAAAAAAAAAAAGAATAAAATAAAATAAATACTGAGGTGTTCACATCTAATAACAAATTATTCAGATTTCCTTTTCACTTCCAATATTAACATGAGATTGCACTGTTCGTTTTAATATCCTGAGATTACCACTTTACAACGATTCTATCTCACTAAGAGACAATATGTATAAGGATGGGAACATTTCCTAAATTTACCTTATTATCAAATGTAAACATCTCCTCCTTCCACCCTTATTTTGTTCAATTAAACTCATTCTAACGCATGAGTTAAAGCTCTGAGGATTTTAGATTCCTTTAGCAAACAATATGTTCATACTAGACGTGAAAAAAATATGGTAATTGAATGCAAAAAAATTAAATTCTTTCTACTTGTTGCAAAATTTAGAAAATCGAGATAAGCGATATTATTTATTAAGTGACAATATATGTTACTGAATATAGAATACGAAACCAATTTTATGAATTCATTATAATTGTGCTCTTTCTAGAGGAATTTTAATAAGCTTACTTAATATCTCTCAAAGAAGAGTTTCCTTTAAGATTAGTCTCCATGTTTACATAAATTCTCTGCCAGCGATACTTCGAGTAGAAATAAATGGCTGTCCTCCTGTTGAGATGAAACAGCCACCAAAGATCCACAACACGAAACTAAAAATAAAAAAGCCGAGTCGCACAAACAACACTTCATCACGTTTCAATGCAGAACAACATTTGGGAAAGGCAGCAGGAAGAACGCAGTAACGCGCAGACACAAAAGCACACTTAACGCCTTTCTTGACCCTACCAACACGAGGCGCTATTAATATTCGCAATTAATTTCCACTCAGTCGAAAAATGCAAATTAATTGCACTTCGAAAGAGTGGCTGTTTTAACGGTCTTCGAAAAGCGAGAAATTCCGACTTCAGTACAACAAACGATCAGGAATAAAAAAGCAAGAAAACGAAAAACCCATCCGAAACGGAAAGTCTCAGCTGAGGGAGAAAGTCCCCCTTAATCAGGAAGTCCTCCGGGTTCGAACCTCATTGCATCCTTGAGTGCTCTTGACAGCATTTTGAAAAGAGTGCCCGAAATAACTCATAATTAAGTTGGAGTTATTCTGTCAGGAGACAACTTATTGCTGAATTGCACTTTAATTAGGATTCCGTATACTTGCTAATAAGGTGCAGAAAAGCCTGCTTCAAGTTCTATCCAGTGACAAACACTTCTGTTCGGGCAAAAATAAGTGACCAGTTCTTCATATGCCGCGGGAAAGTATTACCCACACCCGAATACTTTCGTTAATATCTACTGATGATCTTCTCATACGCTGTCATTTGGAGATGGATATTATTTGTTTATGGAGAGAGATGGGATGTATCCATATGTTGACAAGATTGTTATGACTTTTGCGAAACTGGTCGAAGGAATTTTTACACCCAATACCCGAGAGATCATCATTTTTTATACACTTTCTAGAATATGAAATATACAAAAAGAATGTATCTAAATTGTCGAAAAATTCAGGCTCGAGATCTTGCTGTATCTCCATGTTTTCTATCTGCCAGCGTCGAAAAAGATGATGGATGAAATTTCGTCAGCCTGAACTTAATAAATCAAAAACCCAAAAACTAAATGGATGAAATTTGTTATGCAGTCTTCATACATATTGTAGGTATTTGTCCTATTTTCAAATGAAGCCATCCAAATTTAAATGAGCTAAGTTTGCCTCCCGTTTTGAAGCAACTTTTGAGGATTTTGAATTTTCAACCATGATCAGATAATAAGGATGACCCCTGAACCAGCGCCTCCTTCTCCCAGTTGTTACGCAAACGCAGATGGTTAGAGTTTGGTTTCTATGGATTTAGTGTGAACCAGGTTGTTTTATACTGCGATTCTTCAATGGAATCGAATGTCTGAAAGCTGCCAGTTCAGAAATCGATCTTCCGCGAAAATGGTGTATATGAGCATAAACATTCAAATGCAATAACACAAAATCAAAAAGAAAAAATCATCACATGGATTCATTACTATCATTGAAAATCAAGTTTATACACAAAATCATTCAACAAGTAGGTAGTCTGTTGATTTCAGATTTCGAACATATGTAATCATTCTAATTCAAAAAGCAGTGAGCTAGATGAGAGAATTTTAAGTAAAGATAGTTTTATTAATTCTAAATATTAACTCTCAAAAATTAATTCTAAATATTAACTTGATATAAACATGACTAAAGCATGCATTAGAAAATGTGAATGAAGACATAAATATATGCCGTGGTGATATTTAAAAAAATTATTATGGCAAAATCACAGAGGAGATGAAAAAACCAATATCCATTGTTAAATTGTAATTAGATAAACCTATTTATTAGATTTAAATATCAGAAGAAAAATATAGTCTGAATTAACTTGATTATTGACAAATGATCAAATAAACCAGTGAAACATAATGATGCAAATTATCTTAAATAATAAGTGATGTTTAAAGTATCGTATATCGTATAATTACATGTAATTACTATTTTCTTATTTTTGATTATTGATGCTTTAATCGTACACTACGTAATTATTAATTTTTCAGTTGAAAATAAAGAAGCGTGTGAAATTTATTATTGAGTTCATTTTTACAATTATAATTAAATCATTAAATTATGTAACCTTTAACTAAAATTGATTAAAATTTATCCCACTTAAATCAAAATTGTGAAAAGTAAATTATTTGTTAGCTAGTTGCTAGTTCCTTCAAAGTTAATGTTTAAATATAAAAATATAAGTTATTTAAAAATGCATCACCGCGTAGTAAAGGTGTCTTGAAGATAAATGGATCGTACTGATGAAAGTAAAAAGTATTGCTCTGAAGAAAAATTTGTGTTACACGAAATTCATTCTAAATATGTTTCCGCATCGCATGTTTACGATTTAAGACAGAAGTTCACCGGGTGTAAGTAACGACGCAACTAACTTTTGTTTCCAACGAACAAGTTGATAAGGCACTTCTGTCGTGGTGTATCATGTCCATTCTATGAAGATACCACCATTGGGATTGGAATTGTTTTGGACAGATAGTAGGTTCCATTTCGTTTTAACTTACTGCGATTTGAATTAAATGTTTGATCAAAAGAAAGAAAGGAAGACTTGAGTATTATTTTATTCATTCTGTATCTCCTTAGATTTGGGAATAAAAGTGTGAACATCAGCAGTTTATGAGAGTAAATAATAAAACTAGGGTTCATTTCGAAAGGAATAATTTGTATGCCACGTGGTTCTACAAATCACTATCAAAAAGTATTTTTTCGACACTTCTTATTAGCGCTACTTATTCAAGGAAATAATGCCATGAGTTTAAAATATTATATTTGGCTTATCAAAGATTTTGTCGAGGAAAAAATAAAAATATCTTCACTATTATTAGACATTTCTAAGAGTATAAAATAACATATCCCTGCCTTTTCTAACAAACGTTATTTAATTACAAAACAAAATTGACTAAGATAATATTACTCTTGTTACCAAGTAACACCATCTTTCAACAGTACACCCTTTTCCAATTCTAAGTTATTTTGATTTCTTGTAAAAAAAAGACACGACGTTTCTTTAGTGAGTGTTTCTTCAAAAAACTTAAATTTGTCATAAAGCATAATGGTATTATAATATCCGTTTTTCTATTCCTTATAGTTCTATAAAACATAACGACATTAGAAGGGACAAAAATTTGCATATGGTGTAAAATTAAGTAGTTAAAGAATGTTTAAGGTGAAACATTCATTAAAAGAATCTTGGGAAATGTATTTGAACATTGCAGTATTAGACAAATCGAAAACAACTTTCATTTCACTGAATTAAGGTGTTAAAAATTGTTTTTAGCTGAAATGCGCATTAAATTAATCATAGAAATATTTCTGAATACTCAAAAACAATGTGGAAAATAACTTCGATTTCGTTGCGTACTTATTGTGTGTGGGGGGGGGGGGCGCGAGAGGGTGAAAATAATAAACAATGACTTTCCAAGAATAAAAAATGTTACTGATTTGCAATATTTGATTGCAAATGCATAAATTCGGGAGAATTATTGATATTTCTCTTGATCCATCCACAGGCTTATCAAAACAAAGCAAGTTGGTATAAATGACCAAAGTTTTGATTTTTGTCGAAATTATTATAGTTTTAATACTATTTTTCATTATTCTTTTTTTTTTTTTTGCACACATGAGCATTTTAATGTTTTCAGCCACTTTTACTCATTTATTTATATAATTAATTGCATTCTTTTGCGTCTTTTTTTATTTTTCGTGCTTCTTTTAGTTAATTTTACTTTAGTTTCTACCTTATTTTATTTTTTATTTATCCTCTAATTATTTTTGCCTTTTTTGTTAAAATTCTTTCTAAAAAATTCCCGAAAATTTCGTTCTAGTAAATAAATTAGATTGACAGTAAATAACCAACCAATCCTGGAGTAAAATCCTGAATAAAATCTCAGTTTCCTGTGATGGTTTAAGTAAGACAGAGAGCCTTGCACAATGGAAGATAAAAAATCTAATTATGCTATTATGTGAATACCTGATTCCCTTTGTCTCTCATTATGTTCTCTTTACTTAATAGCTCGTTTTGTAAACAGACAGCATTTGTCCACACCTTACATCTTGTCTATTTTCTAGGTGTTGTTATCTGTTAGCGATTTAAGCCAAGTAAGAGTCAGCTGTGCCAACTAGGTCCAAGAGTACGACTTAGCTACTCACACGTCACAACCCTTTTTACTGGGCGGATTTCATTCATTTCATTCAGGTATCGTAATTTAGACCTGTATCAGAGAAGTATCACTTCTAAACCAGTGCCCACAGTGGTATTACTCTCGACATGGAGAACTTTGTGATGACGACAGATTTATACGCACGGCAGTCACCATACACGAGGAAAGTCTTCGGCCAGCGGAGTTCGAACTCACAACCTAAGGGAGGCGAGTTCAACGCCCTTCCAACCAGGCTATCAGGACCTTTGTCTATAGCCTGTTTCCATTTTTTTTTCAAGCCCATCTATGTCTTCTTCATAGTGCTTCTGTCATGTTCTGACAGAACACGTTTCGGTCAAAATCATTTATTTAATGTACAAAAGCAGCGATACAAAGTTATTTCTTATACTAAACAATTTAATTTCGACTTTGGTAGGCTTGTGAGAATTAAGAGGGATTAATATCCTCAAAAGGCATCACAAACTAACTACTCCGAAGGCACACGAATAAAACTGAATGACCGGGCCACCAAGACAGAGACACTAGAGGAAACTGAGATCGAATCTTAAGAGCCATCAACGGCACGGTACAATCTTTCTCTTGAGAAGTACGTACGGTCATTGTCGGGAGGTAGCCAATGCTCACTTCTTTCTGTATCCACTAGGGGGGTGAGAACCAACCACCGTATTAGAAGCTTCTCATCCTCTTTTGTTTAGGTCCCCCATTCAGTGCGAGACCCTCAAAAGGTATGATTTGTTTTCCGTGTCATGTCCGTGACACTACTTAAAGGAATTTATAATTACAATGATTTGAGTAGTGTTATGTGATATATATTACATATCAACGTATGGCTATCTATTTTATCATTAATGATATAGGTAACTTCTGATGTACATAGTTTAGGTTTTTTTACTCAATTGTCTCTCATTGAACTATGCGTGTGTGCATCTTTAACTATATTCTAACTCTACATACATGTTTTGTAAATTTACAAAATTTATGGCTGTCTAGTTACCTGCCCTATTCATATGTTTTTAACTTTAACATACTTTATACTAAAATTAAATAATATTTTTTTAAAAATTTGAATAAAATCAGAATATTAAAATTCAAGAAAACTTGAATTAGTGGAGAAATCGAGATACAGCCCAATTTATCCACTGGATGAGACGGCCTTGATTAATGACTCATTTCACTCTATATGCATGTTCTATAAATGCTCAAACGTAATTTATTGCTCTTTAAAATCAGTGAGAATTGTTTCCCCAAGTCTTTCACGCCTGCTCTTTAATAAAGATGTTAGCCCTATTCCCGGAAAAAAAAAAAAAAAAAAAAAAAACACGGGGAATTTGTGTAAGGTTGTAAATGTTTTGCACAGTATTATCGGGTAGTAGTTATGAAATATTGAATGTTGGCGTGAAAACACAATCTTTTACTAAATCTATTGCACTATTCTTAGAATTTTTAGTCAACTGATACCCTAATAATTTGCACATGGTGTTAATGTGCAAATACCAGAAAATCGAGTTTGTATTTTGGTCACCTTTTATTCCACCTATTGAAACCGAAATTTATCATAGAACTACAATTATAGTTACATGATCGTTACGTTTTTGAATTGTTTTATTTACATACATGCGAAATTACTGATCGACTGATGCTCAGTTTTTTGGCTGATTTGATTCGAAATTTGAAAAGAATCTAAATTTTATATGATTAACGTGTTTTTCATTTATCTCGATTTTTTACGTTTTGTAGTTATCGTATTCGCGTACACTCGGACAAATAAACCAACTTCCTCAGAATGACTTCCATTTAAAATTTGAAAGAAATTAGCAAATGTGGTGTAAAGTCTATATACCAAATTCATTCATCTGATTCAAAACGCTTTTCAATTGTATTCTCAGGTATTTAGGCGTGATTCAAAAAATACGTTTCACCATCTTAGTGAGGTTTGAACTTGGATATTAGTCAAAATCGCAAGGTAGAATTTTACAATATTCGTTGATTACTTCGTATGTGAGAAAGTAAAAGTTAATGGAACACTTATAGCAAAGTCTGGTCTTATATTTAAATTACAGTCAGTGCTTTTCAATTAATACCAATCACATAAATTTCCCCTGCCAATTTTTTCCCTGAGAAAAAGTGGGAAAAAAAGCTGAAAGAAGTTCGTTAGAATCCTCCCTATTCGAAAACGATCGGAGCTCGCGATCGTCCGTGACGTGGGTTCCGAAGGCCAGTTTCCTCAGCCTCTGGCATTTTTATTGCGGTTCATGAAAAAAAAAAAAAAGCTCCCCCCCTCCAATCTCTCACGTTTCAAAGTACTCAACTCAAGGAAATTAGATTGTCCATAACTCCCATTCCGAGAGACATTTACATGCGCACTTTACAGCGCTTTGCCCATTTCGCCGCGCCGAAGAACCTGATGAATAGATCGCACGTCGTTTGCGTAAAATTCCAGTGTCGTTATATACCCTTCCTATCGAGCTGGAGTGTTATCTATACCCTTTACCGGCTAGCATTACGGGTGCATAAATTTCGATATGGCAAAACACGAATGAAACTATTTTATCGTCTTTCGAATTTTCTACAGGATATAGATTTTGAGTACTTTTCCGCGCATACAGCCATCTGTCACTTCGTAGACGATATGTATTTTAATTTCGATTCACTGCCCCTAATAAGAGTTTTGGTTCGCGGCGCAATAAAATTATGGAGTTCGAGAAATGTGACTGCCTTACTTGGCAAAGGTTGGAAATTTTAATGCATTCCGAGTTTTATGAGCTAAAGATTACAGGGCTAACAGCCACAAATGAGCTGTCCTCTCTTAATCTGCCTTTGGGTAGTATACAGGACGCACTTCCAAGAGAGTGGAATGTCTGAAGAGAGCAGCTGAAAACGAGATAGTTAAGAATTATATACTGTGCCTCTTGTTAAGTGTATCTAATAATTGACGAATTAGTTTTAATGCTATTTTAGTTAACCGATACATAAAATGTAGAAACGGGAGGCACTAATATAAAAGCATAAATAATAGGGGATTCTCCTTTTATCATTATTATTTTGCTTCCTAAATCATTTTCTAAACCTGTATCATTGGCTAAAATCACATGGCGTGTGTTTCTCATACTATTACAATAACAGCATCTGTTGCTCCTATGAAAACAAAGTCGGGGATGTATCTTCCTTTTTTTCCCCTTTCCTTTGAAAAATAACCCTAATGTTCCTTTCAAACGAGGCGTTAATATTAATAAACCAAACCTTTTCCTTTGAAACCTACGTATCAGTATCATTTTTACCTTCTATGAAATTTCGTTTTTTGTAATCTTAAAACGATAATACGTGTATTTCCGGATATGAATCTGAAATTCTTACGTAAGTGAAAAAAGAATTATTGTTTGTAATCCGTAAAGAATCGGTTTAGAGCTTTCAACCGAAGCAAGTGAGGCAATACTTTATTCAACAATTTGTCCTTTCAAAAAACTGTCAAGCATAACCAGATAGATGAATTACTGTTTTATCTGCTGGAAAGCGGTAAAATGTGTTTCATATTGAACCGCCCTCTTCTCAATACTTTTATCATTCCAGCAGATCGTATATGCTTTGTAAAAAGCGTTTGTGACTAGGTTATCATTCTTAATCTAGACAAGTGATCATATCTTTATCGGTTTTATCAATTCATGTTCTTTCTCTATCGCAACGATCAAGTATTTTTTCGAAATGGCCCAGTATTTCTGGCTTTCCACCCGATCGTACATGAGATATAATAAATGTTTTTTTTAATGTAAGCAATTGATTCATATATCATCTTGCCATCTCACAGAGGCTAGAAGAGAAGCGGAAAAGTGGCATATATGCCCCAGTCGATGGTCTTGAAGGACACCATGTAGACAGAACGATAGTGTGTTGGTGTTACTTTTTAAACTCAAATGTAATGAAAAGGTTAAAAAATAATATTATACAATATATAATATATTTACAGTTTCTAAGCTACTGGTGATATTTGGGGATGAAAAATAAATTATACTTCGGTCGCCACTGATCTTCGTGATGTTACGAATATCTCGTCATAGGTTCCATTGAATTAACGCTCATGACGATATTTTGTGATTCATTATAATTTCCTCGTTCTCGTTTTCTCATTTACTCATAAATTTCAGAGCTTGTAAATAGCATTCTCAATTACATGCATGATGGTGAAAGTATTACAAAAAGGTTACTTGTTATGACTGATTATGTACTTACTAACAGTAGGCATTTCGTATGGTATTACGTATTTCATCCTGTTATAAGTGTCGTGTGCCGAAGGGTAACTTATATGTATTTGTACAGCATTTTATATTAGTGCTTTTTTCTCATATTATCAATCTCGTTTCAATTCTGGGATCAAGTCTATTCATATATATATATATATATATATA
>JAPMOQ010009429.1:2232848-2250878 GCA_026543055.1 Argiope trifasciata
CTAATCTCATGCTTGCAGTGTATGGTCCATTTTGGAGTCTAAGGCTTGAACTAAACGATATAAAAGTTTGAACTCTCTACAGCAATGGCTTGGGCTGAAATGGGATAGATTAAAGATTCGCTTCCTTTTGCTGAAAATTTCAATAAGCTTTTAAGCCTTTGCAACACTGCAAAAGGTGACCATTTTGAAACAAATTAAATTAATTTATTAGTAAAGCTTTACTCTCATTATTATCTGTTATATTTTTTATTTGTTTATTCTTTAATCAATTTATAATAACAATTGGTTGTCTGAGTTTTTCGGCCACACCCTATGTGTGTGTGTGTGTGTGTGTGTGTGTGTGTGTGTGTGTGTGTGTGTTAATTTATTTAATTACTAGATGTCTTTGTAGATGTAGCTGGTTCACCAGGATTAAGGCTCGCGAAATTTCCAGTTGAATATTTCATTTAACTTGATCTTTAAATTAATTCTAGAGCAAAATAATTTGAAGCTGTAAAATGTTGGTAATTTATTGACTCGTACTGTTATAGAAGCATTATGCCGTTCTGTTCATTGTATTATGAATCTATCTAATTTTTGTCAGCTTCCGTAAAATTTCAACCTAAAATGAATCCGAACTGACAAAACTTCAATAATTACAAAAACTTTCATGCTTAAACCAAATATTCTTTAATATAAGTACATAAAAAATAATCGGTCAACAATTAAATGCCATTTGCTCTACAAAATATATTTTTATAAATTATTTGTTATAAAATTTAACTTTTAGTTTTACCTTCAAATTGATTGAAATGATTTAAGTAATGTTTTATTTCACTTCCTTCACTTCAGCATTTTACTTCTGAATCAACTATGAGATCTAAATCCTTTGAACCAATGAATCATATTTAGTAAAATAATCTTAACAATCTAACGTTTCAATCTTCTGGAATCAAATATGACTGTAATATAAAGTATAAATAACATTTATTTTGGTACAATTAACAACTTCATTATTTTAGGCCAATCAACGTTGAGAGACTCCGTGTATTAATTGGTGTATTATCTATTGTATATCTACTATAATTAGTGTATCATTAATTGGCCAATGGGAAAGTCTAAAATTGAGCGTTTATAGAATATTGATAATGAAATTCTCGAAACTCAATGCATTTTAGTCGCATAAAAGTTAAACCTTTTTATTTCAAATATTAATATCATAAAAATATTTTATTAAATATACTCAGACAGAAAATCTGCATAAAAATTTTAAATTTCTATATCATCAGATTTTTTATTGACTGAAGCTGCAAAAAATTCTGGTTTTTTTACTATATTAATATTTTTTCCTATTAGTTATATACGTCTTATACTAAATGTTTAGAAATTAGTTACTGAACCCTGATTAGTGTGGATATCCTGTGTGTATTAAACTATTTTTGCATTAAATGAGACTGAATTGTTGAATTAACAGTGTAGATATTTTTAAAGATTACAGAATACTTTTTCTTGCATTTATTTATTTTATGAAATTTCACATTTAATATTTATTTCATTTCATACAGACTAATGCTGAAAATGCTGAAAATTTCACTTTTATAGGTTTAGTTACAGTAGTTATTAACTTAATCTTTTAATATGAACTTTTATCAACATGATTAAAAGCGTAGATAAAAGCTAATTTTTCCACGCACACATGATGTGCTCGTGAAGATTAAAATTTCTTTTTAATTTATGGGAAATAAATTTTTAGAAAATGTGGTTAAAATATTTTTTCATTCTTTAAAAATATAAGCTTAATATTAAAATATTGGTATCACTGAAACTGTGTGTGGGTTTGTTTTTTTTTTGTAATTTATAACGATATTAAAATCTCTTATGTGCTGTAATATTTGCCCCCAAAAAAATTAAATAAAAATTAAAATTAAAAATTAAGATTTTTTTATTTAATACGATAAAAAACATTAAAATTTCGTCTGTTAATTACTTTAAAAGAATAGAACCGATTTCCATTCTCTAAATATGTATGTGCCAAATTTAGTTGATACAAATCAAACGATCTGGCTTTTAGAGAGCCAACATACACATACACGCAGACACAAGCGCACGTTCATTTTTATTATAAATAAAGATTTTATCATAGGTTAGGAGCATTAATGTGCCATTGAATCTTCAAACGAATGTGAACCTTCAATTATGATAAGCTAATAGTTTTTTTTTTTTTTTTTCATTTTTAATTCAATGATAATTTAAAATTCAACAGTATTTCCTTAATACAAATTATGAGTCTTTTTCTTTCGAAATTAAGTAATATAAACACTATTGGAAACCTGATGTACGATGCTATTCATAATGTAAATGTTTTTATCATTCACCCAGATTCTAAAATATATTCTGAAAAACAATCTGGAACATACTTCGACAAAAGGAGATGATTTACTTAAATAATGCAGATATATACTTTGACCCAAAAGTATATAAACTGTAATAAAATCTACGTATTAGCAAAACGAAAAGATATAGAAACTCCAGCTGCAAATATGTTCATCCAAACTGTATGCTACTTGTATTCAACGAAATTTTAGATTTTTGTTTCAATTATATATCAAAAAAGAAATATTAGGTGCTCTTAAACTTCATAAATATATGACATTTCAGTAAAAGGTGCTTCAATATAATTATCTCAATCGCTTAAAGTCTTCCCATTTTTGAGAATGATATAGCATACATGTGTTTCCCTCAACATAACTAAGATTTGTAGTATCGTGCTAACTACAAGTTGTACCATGCGTTTTTAGTGACTTCCTTCATGATGCTGAATAAAATTGTCCTCAATCCTCATATACTTTCCAATACATAATATCCTACACATTCTCAATTGAGTTTAGATCAAGGCCCATGGGTAACTACTTTAGAAAATTAACATTTTTCGAACTCAGATAATGTTTCTTAGCACTAGAATTGTGGATGGGAACATTATCATGCTGATATGCTCATCCCTATAAATTCCTGCAAATGGAATAAGATTATTTCCTATTTCTTCTACACATTTTGGAGAATTTTATTATTAAGATGGAGCTTGATTATTGAGAATTTTATTATTAAGATAGAGCTTGATTATTGTGAATTTTATTATTAAGATAGAGCTTGATTATTGAGATAGAAAGCCAGCCACACCATCACGGATCCAATATTTTTTGCTTATTGAAAAAGCCCCTAGGCTATTTTCATAAATAATGCTTTTATTTTGTATTCCCGTCAACTCCTTGGAGTCACCGTTTGTTTTCATTAATCACCATTTGGTATATGATTACGAGTTCACTGTAATCTCTAATTAATAAGAATCTTTAAAAGTAATAATCTGTGAACCGTTTTTGTGATGATCATACAACCAGATTCAATAATTTTCTGTGAACTTTTTTTTAACATTTGCAAACAGGAAGCCCTAGTAATATTTTGAACTTACATTTTCTGTTTGAGTCTATTTTCTGTATCCGTCTATCACTGCGAATATCTATCACTCGAGGTCTTACCGTACGAGGTTTTAGCTCATATGACACCATATGATATAATAGAAAATAAATCACAATTTTGGAAAGATTTAAAAATTTCCAAAATAATTTCAGAATTTTACTCACTTCTTTATTAGAGAGCTGCGAAGCTTTATAGCCCTTAAAATGCGCATCTTACTACTGCTATCCTTTTCTTATAGCTTATTTATTAGGCTCCGAACAGATTTCATGATTAACCATGCCATATGTTGGAAAACTGAGTCAGCAGATTCATATGTTATAACCTTGGCGCCCACGCGCTCTGCTGACGTCAGTAGTTATTCCTTCCGCCAGATCTTCAGATGCTTGAGAGATTTTGTGTGAGACCGACGTATCGTTAAACGTCGGAAGATGGCCGAATTAATGATCATATAAGCGCGTTGTAAATAGTGCATGTATATATTATTCATAATCATATTATGTCTGTGCCCTAGAAGAAAATAAAAAAGGATTATACCGAAACTGCACTCTTTTTCTTCAAACCTTATTTACAGAGATGTTTTTATCGATGAACCCGTGGCAGCAAAGGTAAGAAATTATTTACCTTTTATTTTATTGATTTTGGATTAGAAACTCAAAACCATATATGCGTAAAGATGCATTTGTATATATATGCTTAGGACAGTTTATATCTGTTAATTCTACGCTTTAACCCTTTATTTACTGAATTAAGTTGCCGTCTATTTTTCAACTTTATTTTCGCACCAGCCGTTTATTTTCCTTGCAGAATCATCCCAGGGAACCCCAAGAAAAATAATGTAATTAACAGAAATATCTTAATTAGTTTAATTATTAATTAAGTATTTTTAATTCCTACTTTTAGCTTATATTCACCTCATGTTATTTGGGTTACGTTCTCCGTGTTCTTTAGAATACAATAAGCAAAATTAGTCATAGAGTAAAGATATAAGCTAGATTTTAATGGTACTTTTAAGTACCGTCAGTCAATAAAGGGTTAAAATTTGGCACTATATATGAGAAGTAGAACTATTGTTTTTTCAATATAATAGACATATCCATACTGTAAATGCATCGAAATACAGTATATATAAAATATATATGTGCTAAATACAGGGGTCTCTAAACGTTGAGAACAGAATATAATCTCTTTATCTCGTCTTCAGCCGGCGTCCTGGCACAGGGGTAGCGCGTCTTCCCCGTGATCTGGGTTCGAGTCCCGATTCGGGCATGGTTGTTACTCTGTGTTCTGTCTGTGAGGCGTATATCCCCTGTAAAAATGGGTTGTGCAAGCGAATGTGTGTGTATCGTCTTCATTTGAGCTAGAAGTCATTTTTTTTGCCCTCCTTGTGCTCAGGGGTAGCTACTGCCCCCCCCCCTTTCCGTGGAAACACGGACGCGACATCATCTTGTCTTCAAAATCAAAAGCGAGTTCCTTTTACATTTCACACAGGTAGACGTTATATAATATAACATTGAGAAAAGGGAGCGGATATGAAGATGTAATATGAATAGAAATTATTGTTCCTGGAACATTTTCTTGTAATATCTAAAAATCAGAGAGGCCACAGTATATTACAGGACTGTTCTAAACTTGATATCAAAAGACAACATAAATTTGCTTCTCCGTGTTTTATTAGATATATCTTGGAGCTCGACAACTTTGATACGTAAAGAAATAAAATCGATTAATTATTCCTGCTCTGGGAGTTTTATTTCCAAAAGCAACTATACAGTGCAAACTTCTGTTGAACTTCTTGAATTATTTCAAAAGTATGTACCTTATCGACAAGTACATATGCACTTCTAGATGTGTTAATTTTAGTATTGTATATTTTAACAAAGTATTTTTCTTTATGAAAGTTTTCATTTGAAATTGCGATTATTACAGAGTTCTTAAACTGTTTGATAACAATGTTAGCATGTTTGATTACTGATAATAATGTATATGAGTCAAAAATGAAAAAAATAATGCTTTATGTTATTAATTTTCTTGTCTGAAAATATCCTTTAATTCTAATTTTCTTACCAAAATCTTTTTATTGAAATGTCATATAAGGTACTAATCTGAAACTCCAGAAAAATATATGAATATTCTCATAGCAGTAACATTTTTCTCATGTTTTTTAGAGGGAGGGAAGAGGGATAACTCCCTACCTGGAACAGAAGAACTGAATTGGTTATAGGCTCGAAAATAAACAGATAATAACTCTTGACACAATTCAACACAGTCGCCAAACATTCTTAAAACCCATTCTTAAACTGGGAAATTTTTAATCCAATGCATAGTAAACTTTTGATTAAATTAAATTTCGTTATCTAATTCGCTGGCCCGAAATCGAGATTCATACTAACTGCGGAATATTATTTCCACATAATTAAAATTATAAAGGACTTTTTAAGTATTGATGTTTTGCTTTTCTTCAAAGATGAGGAATTAGTAAAAAATGTTTTTTAATCCTCAACGAACTGTTGTAAGTTATGAAATTAAAATAAGTGCATAGAAAAAATATTCTCCTATAATTCCCTAAGTTGCTAGAAATTTCACCCTGTTCCTTTCCTTAGTAATAATTTTAAACAGTTCAATTATACTTATCTGTGGAGCCATCTGGTGAAATCCTTTCTCCCTACATAATCTCCTTCTCGATATAAACACATGACAATTATGATATCTGTGTAAATATCTATTTACATGAAAAAATCTTTTAATCACGCTCTATTTAATTTTTTAATGATAATTTCTGAAGGAAGAGGTGAAAAAGGATATTTATTCGTACTACTGGAGTAAAAAAAAGAAAAGAAAGAATTTCTGATTGTAGGGCACGTAACTACGTAAAATCAATAACGTGGCGCCATCTGGCAAATGCAAACTAAACAATATTTTAATTACATTGAAAAATCCATCAACTAGGAATACTTATCTTCCTTTTAATGTATCTCCCAAAAAACTAACGAAAGCATCTGTCACTTTTACCCGAGTACCAACAATTGGCCCATGTCGAATTTTTTAAATTTCCGTAATGGTACAATAAAGGCATTGCGATATTCAGTAAATATCGAACACCAAGTGTCCCAAGTAAATTGAATTCTGACAGATGCCGACTGTGAGAACAGAGCAGGATTATCAATTAGGCAAAGTAGGCAACTTCCGATGGGACTTGAACACAAACTAACTCAAATAAAATCAAGCATCTTTGAGTTTTCAGTCATTATTTTTAATTAATTAAAAATTAAGAGTTT
This sequence comes from Argiope trifasciata, assembly GCA_026543055.1. NCBI lineage: Eukaryota > Metazoa > Arthropoda > Arachnida > Araneae > Araneidae > Argiope > Argiope trifasciata. The sequence goes on from JAPMOQ010009429.1 coordinate 2,239,577, forward strand.
TGCATTTATTTTTTTTTAAACACTAAAATGTTGTTTTATAACTGTAAAAATGTATAGTTCCTATAATTAAATAGTATTAACATTGTGTTTTAAAGGTTTGCTGTTTTGTTTAAAATTTCTTTTAAATTTGAATTTCATTAAATTTTTATGTGCGTAATATTAAAATCAACTATCTCAAGTTTATTAATTTAATATATAAAACTTCTTGTACAGAGAATTACAACCAATTAAACAGAATTGGTACTGGAAGTTAAAGAGGAACAAGAGGTCGGAATTTGTAATGCCTAAAGTCACGTAGAAGGCTTAATCTGTCCTTATGTGTGCCACGAATACAGATGGTGTTTACTATTAATGAAAAATTTCTCTATAACAAATTAATTTTCTTGAGAAAAATTATTTTTCCTGTAATAAATGGAATAAATATTTAATCGATAACATATTTAACCCCTGAAATAAAGCAAGAATAAATTAGTTTGATCATTAGAAAGTAACTTTTACATTACAGCGAATATAATTTTTTTTTAAGTTAAAGGGGTTTTCTTTTCATAAATAATATTTGCAATAATCCATTAGTCTCTAACAAGCACATGTATTTTATTTTCCGCCTTAACTTGAAGAGAAAAATTGTTTCAAAATTATTTATGTAGATGGCAGCAGGAGACAGATTTATGTTCTTAATGTCAAGTTTTCACGAGATGACAGCGGCGGCTCTGTGACGCTACTTCGTTGTTGCTACAGTGCTGGTGTGATCTCTTGAAAATTCTTGCTGATTATCTAGATGGGTCGAAGCCGTTCGCATTGAAGTTCCGGAAGCTTGTTTCCAGCTCCAGCAGCGGTTCTGGAACCGCAGAACTTTTCTGAGATCCGGAACTCAAATTGAATTATTGCCTAAAATTACTTCAATAATAATGTTTTTAATATTAAATTATCATATTTTTCAAATGAATAATTTAATAAATTATTAGTATTGATAATACAATGTTCATAAGATTAATTATATTAATATTTATAATAATTAATTCCATTTGTTAATTTTAATTAAAATTGATGAAAAATATTTTATAAGACTAATAATACTAATATTTCTATTAATTGACAACATATGTTAATTTTGATCAAAATTGATGAAAAAATATTAATTAAGAATTTTTTTAATAATTATCCTATTCGTCCTACATTTATGATTACGAATATATATTATTTGATACGTTTTTCAGTACTTCGAAGAAGACTTGTGACTCATATGTATTGTATTGTTTGATTTAAAATGCAGCATTTCTATAAATTTGTTTTTAATTTCAAAGATAATTTATTCACTATATTGATCAGGGATGAAACTGCACTTTAAATTTCTAATTAATTCAAGTCATCGTATTTCTAATTAAGTCTGCCTAATTCTATATTTTACGAAGTATATTATTCATCATCAAGAATCTTCTGTCAATATACAAAAGTATGAATTTGTTAATAACCATATTTATAAAATTTCATTTTCATTGATTTAATTATCAATTTGACTATCACTAAAATTTAAACAATATATAAAAATTATTTTAATATGCCTTAGAGTTGCCATCTTTAAGCACACACGACATGCTTGAGAGATCTCAGGCTTTCTAACTCAAGTATCACAGGTACATTAGATTTCCAACCCTAGTGTTGGAAATCTAATTTTATCATTTTATTACCGATTTTATCATTTTACTTTTCTTCTCGCTGATAATATAATTAATGTTTACAAGAGTTTAAAGTTCAAATAATCTTTCAAAGTTTACTCCTAAAATATATTTTATTCAGTTTTACTCTAGTTTAGAAAATTAAAGTATTATTAGAAAAATGTAACTTAATTCCTCTACTAATTAAGATCTCCCATTTTTAAGAAATACTCTAAAACAAAAGGCATAAATATTTGTTTCAATACATCCAAATGAAGAAATATTAAATGGTAGAGGTAATTTTAATAAAATTACTTATGCCATTTATTAAAATGTATAATACATGCAAATAAGGTTTGGTAATAATCTGCATTACGAGCAAATAACGCTATCCATGAATTACCTTTTACCAATGCCATTTCTTTTGTTTCTTTTTATACAAATAAAAATTATCAAAAAAAAATTATCTTTTTTTTCCGCTGATTTGTAAAATTTAAACTTAATGGGAAAATATTTCATTACTTAGAAAATATGCACTCACTATTTAACCTAAAACATTTTTTTTTAATTTTATTTCATCAAATCTATTACTTAAATTTTTTCAAGATTATAATAAATAAGATATTATATTTGTAATTTTCAACTTAGAACAAAACTACAACAAAAATTATTATTTTGCTTCTTTTTTTTTTTTTTTTTTCCTTTCTCACAAGCATGCTTCTAGTTTTCCAATTTTTAAGGCATAACGACTGCACTTCTTTCTTTTTCAGCAGAGCACTTTTCTTAACTGATTTTTCTAGCAAAGAAAGAAAACTGTTTTTAGTTTTAGATTATTCCATTTTTTAGCACCAAACATTGCGATCTTAGGAATGAAACAGGAATTAACACCCATCTTTAAATTTACGCCATTATTTATTTGAACATTAATCAAATTTTAAATATCATTTGAAAAATTATTCAACCATTTAACGTTTTTGCAGATTTGTAGATGTTCAAACAGCATTTAAGACCTTTGATTAACTATATATAGTCTGTTAAAAATGATGAGCAGAATTTTAAACAAGTAACATCAAACTATTTACATAATGAATTAAAACCTCTCTGTTTGGATAGAAAATAAAAATTAATTTCTTTCAAACAAATTGCAAATTTGGAATGCTCATAATGTCACTAATGAAATAAAAATATAATTTGAGCGGTTAAGAAACAAGCTTCTAATTGTTGTTGTCGTGTCCGTGTTTTTTTCACGGAAAGGGCGTGCAGTAGCTTCTGAGGGTAAAGACCCCTGAGCACCCAGAGGGCAGAAGTCTGACTTCTAGCTCACACACCCGACACAACCCTTTTTAGGGGGTGGTCGAATTCATTCATACTCTCATTCATCCACCAGCAAGTCGGAATTTAGATCCAAATCAGAGACCGACTCATCCCTGATTCAGTACCCACAGAGGTATCGTTTTGTTATGGGAACTTGGAGGACTTTGCAGTCTCGACATATTTAACGTGCCCCAACTGCCATTAGCCAACACGGCTGTCTTTGGCCAAGACGAGGACAGAACCCGCGACCTTTCGGTTACGAGACTGACGCTCTACCAACCAGGCTACCGCTGCCCTTAGCTTCTAATTGAGGGCTGCAAATAAGGAAAATTTCATAGCTCTCTATTATTAGGAATTCTTGATATTTCCAGACAAGTAATGGCATGGACTGGTATTAGAGGACTTTTTATAACGATAGGTGGGAATGATATGTATGAGAAATAACGATTTTTACATTTCCCAGGGATAATGAAGAGATTACCAAAGGTGCTCAACACACAAAATAATAACATTACATGCAAAAAATAATGCTCAAAGCAAATATCAAAATTTTCTTTTATTTCCTTTTCCCAAAATTCTATAAACACAGTTATATATTATTTATATTCAACTGTTTAGCAGAACGTTCTATTTATATTTCTAAGAGTAATTTTAGGACTGCTCCGAGCAAAAGTGGATTCTGGAGAAAAATAATCTTGCGAAGCCTTGAAACGAATTTCTTATAACAAAATAATGTTTTATTGAAAATCATGCCATTTTTTTCATTGCACAAACTGATATACCAAGAACTTAAGAATACAGAAAGATAATAAATAAATTATTTTATAGAATTCACATTTTAGTCGCACATATTAATCAATTAAAAAATAAAATAGCAAAAGTAGTTATTTTAGAAATTCATACAATGCCCTTTGATATGCGACTTATAGGAATAAAATAACAAAAGGCGAATTTTGTTTCATTTTCTTACATATTTTATTTATTGCAAATTTTTGGTAATGTCATCATAATTTGGGGGGCAGGTGAAAAAATATGCTGATTTGTAGATTAAAGAAGTAAATCTTACTTGATTAATGTTGAGTTTCAAGAGATTTTTTTTATTATTATTTTCAATTTTGCGAAAAAGCATTCTGGAAATGCGACTGTAATCGGCAAGGTTAATACAATTATTAGAACAATTACAAAATTTTGATAATGCTAAAATAATTTTTTTCATAAAAGTGGTTATATTGTAATCATAAATTACAAAACTCAATTAAAAAAATCTTATTTAAACCTCATTATAGAAGATTTTTTCAGTCAATGTGAAAACATTTTTTGAGTTACACCAAAAATTCGAAAACCACATGAAGTCTCATGTTAGTGAGAAATTCTTAATATTTTCTTTAAAAGAAATAATGGGATTATTACTAGAATATGTTGAATTCTGAGATATATTTTTTATTAAAGGAAATCGTCTTCAACTAGTCGTTTCCTTCAAAACAATATTTTCTTCTTCTCCACCATCACCCCTTTGCTTTTTGTATAATTCTTTTATTTTTAAATTCCAGTATTAATTTAAACTCTTCAGCTATTTCTTTGCAATTATTAAAGAGGATATACCATATTCACTTTGTTTTTCAAAAGAGTTATATTCTTTCTTTTTTTCATTTCATTTTTCCTTCAAGGACATTTATCTTTGCTTCACAATATGTAAGATTAACAATAAACTAAAAAGAATATTATGTTGACTATTTTACATAAGAAATACCAGTTCCTCACTTTAAACTCTTTAACACGAAACTCTAAAAAATCAATAAATAATCCGTTGAATCTTTTACTAGCTATTTTTATGTTGAATCATGAGAATAAAATCCCCATTCCCAATTGGCAACAATGGGTGAAGACGAAGAGTGTAAAATTTTCGTGCGCACAAACTGAGTAAAAAAGTAAAAAACAAATGCAATGTTTTCCAGTTTCTCATCATGCACTTAGAGCGAAAAAAAAAATTAGGATTTTGGAATATTTGACTCTTTAGGATTTGTTTTCAAGTTGTAAAACATCTAGTTACCATTTTAATAAATTTACAATCAGTGAAAGTCGTTAAGATGCATATGAAAAGATGAGCAACGGGCTAAGAAATATGAAATTTTGAGAGAATTTTACATTATGGTGACGAATTTAAAAAAACTTGAGAAATGAATGAAGCAATTATCAGGTTATGCAAATTGAAAGGGAAAGAAGAATTTTAATCAAAATGGAAGCAGGTAGTTATCAAACTAAGCTTTCAGGACTATTTTTATAATAACCCTTCGACCTAATGGGCATATTCGTCCCAGGAATCAGATTTAATCCCCTATTGGGTGAATGAACCCTTCTTTTATATGGATTATTATAAAGAGAAACATATATACGTGGGATTTAAAACTTTAGTAGTGAAAATGTCTTTCTTAAGTAACAATTTACTTCTATTAAATAATGGAAGTAACTTGCAGAAAATAATACAGATTAAAAAATATATAAGAAAGCTTTAAACTAATAATGATGATGTAAAAAGAATCGCAAAAAAACTTCAAGTATAAGGATAAGCCATTAAAAGCCAAATTTATTTTAAAATTTACAAAAACGACCCTAAACAATGAAGTTCTTGAAGGTAAGAAAAATCGTGTTGCTGCTGCCTATGTAATTACAATATAATCAGATAATGAAAGTTATAATTAATTAGCTTCTAAATGGAGATGAATCATAAAAATTCTTATTAACCACCAAACAAATGAAAGAAAATCAGGTTTTGTGAATAATTTTGCACGATACTATCAAATCAAACGGAGTGAAGGGATTAACTTTAAATGATTTAAAGTTAATGTATGATTTAAAATGAGAAGAAATCAATAAGATATGCTGGAACTTTGTAGCTACCTTCAAACGAGAAATCATAGTGTGTTCTACAGAATCAGTTTATTTGTCACTGTCCAAATGCAAAATAGAAATTGGCTAAAAGTAAGTGTGTGACCGAAAGGGCGCCAAAATTCTCATTATGTCAGAGTAGACAATTAAAATTAACAAATCATGCCAATTTAGTTAAAAAATACATTTAATGGCATTAAAGGACATGATTTACAAGGGGACAAAACTATTTAGGACAATAACATTTAACATATATGCATAAAAATAATACTCGGGGATTACATCCTGCTTTACGTTCGCTTCCAAGGCATGAACTGATTGTTCATGGTAACGGCCGATAGAGGGCCGAGGAACAGTTACGGTTACAGTACGGTTACAAGTGCAGAAAATTAACAAATTGGAGAATATACTAAAAAAAATATTTCCTTTCTTTCACATTTAAAAAAGTAGCCTAAATGAGAGATTTTATGACTATAAAGATTGTGTTATTTCTGATTCATTAGTCGAAAGATTAAAGCTATTGTTATTTAAATTAGCTTTTAATCTGTAATAATAATCTTTAATCAATAAAAATGTCCATAAAAATTAAATTAATACAAAAATAATAAATTCTTCTTATTATATACTTCATATAATACCAATAATTGGCTTTTGAAGCTTCCTTATTTCTTTTTTTCCTTGCATATTGTCAAAACCGCACACATACACGCACACACACACACAGTCTTTAATCTATTTAGAAACACTGGACAAAATTAGTAACTGCATTGACTTCTTTGATCTTTAAACAGGAGTTTGCCTGCTTTAGAGTTACATTCATGTTAAAAGAGCAAAAACTAAGCGAAACTCCTCCTCCCAAAGAAGCTTATTGGCTGTTTGTATAAAAAATATGACAGCCAGTTGGACGAAGCACGATGTATATCCCCAGGGTCAGCCATCTGAGGGGTGCGGCAGGGGCTATGCAACAGGGCCCCGTGACTGAGAAGGGCCACCACCGTAATTAAGAATTAAAATAGTGTTCTGAACAGTAATAGCTTTTACACTTACTGAAAGTATTCAAGCTTGATTCCATATGACTGGCTAGGTGTAAGTTAACTGATGCTGTTATTAGGCAATAATCGTGATGATACTAACAATGGGACGGGGGGAGGGTGTTGATTTAGGAATAAAGAAATCCCCTTTAGATATGTTAAAACAGAACATCGCGACTTCTAGGCTCTGAGGCTGGGTACAAATGGACTTGTAAATCATCAGTTATAAACTTTTTTCTGGATCTAGTGCGATATTTTTTATGCTTGCATCTATGAATGTTTGTTTATATTAAGATGCTCAAACGAAAAGTAAGATGAAGATAAATTAAACGATCCATTCTTAATAATGCACATAGCATTACGGCTTCGCCAGCCATGACCGGAATGAAAAGAACCAAGGAAGAAGTTTAAATTTATCAGTCGGTAGACTAGGATATATACGAATTCATAGTATATATTATAGTCTTGGGGAAGTATGCAAAATAAATAAGTAGATTTGCAATCACTTATCTCATAATATAGCATATAATAATTTGATAATTCATTCTATAAACTTCTTAATACTGTAATATATAACTGTGTCCACTCCTGGGAAATATCTCTCAGGGTGTAAAAAAAGAAAATACTTAACAAAAATTATAATGAGTTATTTCTAAATGCATTATCTGTGTTAAAACTTTTCTTTACGTTGCCAGTTACTACAGCAAGTGTTGAGAGCTCTGTCAGCAAATTCAAATTGAAAATTATTTTCGGTCAAGCACGTGTTCAGAGCCCATAAATGCACTTGCAATATTAAGTATCGAAAAAGAGATTGCAAAAAAATTGTAATCTTTCTAAAATAATTGATGATTTAGCAAAATCAAAATCCTCCATTAATTATATGTGTTCGCGTTTTTTTAAAAAAACTTCACAAATAATTAGGGCCCAAATGGCTTCTTGCACCCTGACCACTTCATAGAGGAGGCCGACTCTGCCTATTCCCTTCTCTTCCTCCTCGAAAAAACAACAGTGGGTCATACAACAACACTTGTGATTATTTTTTCTCTCTTCCGATACCGTACTACACCAGCAAAGACATTCCATTTTTGTTCATTCACTCTACGAATCCGGTGGATCGACTCACGACATTCGCAATAAAAGGCCTCACAACTCCCAACGCTTTCAGCCCGTGACGTCACGAGCTAGGAGGAATTGTCTAGAAAATTCTAAACTCAAGTAGTTTAATAGAGTGCGATTAGTTCAAGGTAGCTATAGTAGTGAAGTGCGGTGAGTGTGTTAATGGTTATGTTTGAAAGCGTTCTGATCTTCTTTTTTCTCATATTAATTTTAATTTATCGTAATAAAGATGCCTAGTACGTGCTACATTCCCAATTGTAAAAGTAATTACTCAAAAAACAGCCCCAATGTATCGGTAGTTTCGTTTCCAGGCGATACAGTAGAAGAGCATGGCTATCTACAATAAAGCGGGATAATTTCGTGCCAACTAAACATAGTAGGGTAAGTTTGATTTTTTAATACAGTTTTTAATTAATTAATTCCTTTGAATTGGAAACATTTAAAATTATATGTAACTTCAATTTATCTTTGCTCTAGATTTAGTTGCTTATGCTTCCAATTACTATCAGATTATTTGCTTTAAATAAATAAAAAATTTCTTTGTTTTATGTTACTTCTGATAATCTTTTTTTATATTTCTTCTTAATATTTTAAAGGCTTCGTATTGATATCCTTTTTTATTGTAGTTCATATATATTTTTTAATTTGATTTAAGTCTAATTTTTGTTTCGTATATGTAGGTCTGTGCTAAACATTTTCAACAAAATCAGTTTTTAACTGTTAGAGAAGCATTTAACACTAATACAGGAGAACTTATTCAAGTACCACTGGAGTGTAAAAGGTAAATTTTTTAGAAATTTTTAATAATTATCATCAAAATCTTAAGTATTTAAGTGATTTATTGCTATTATGGTCTTTGTAAAAAAGGTTTAAAATCATCTAATGAATAAAAAAATAATTTTTAATTATATATATCATGACTATACACTGACTAAATTTATATTTTGTTCTAGAATATTAGGTAAAAAAATCAGAAATAGCTGTAAAAACAATATGAATTGCATGCTCATATAGGCTTACAATATGTAGGGGTGGTTTTTTTTTTGTTTTTTTTTTTGCTTATCAATAAATCATCAGATTATATATAAAGCAATTAATATTTATTATTTTTAAATATCATCAGTTATTCGTAATTTTTAATTATAAATGAATGCAACTTTTACAAAATGTCTAAAATTTTTTGGAAACAATGAAATGCTACTGTTTTTAAGTCAATTTTTCATACATATACAACCTATGTTGTTAGCTTTCAGTTTATGCATTAAGAAAGCATATTCTGTTGTTGATTTTAAATTTTAATAAATTGCCAATTTCTTTACATATAAAAAATTTCACTTTTTTTTCTAGGCTTGCACCTGGTGCTGTACCTTCAACTTTCCCTAATTTGCCCTCATACTTTTCCTCAGAATCAAAAGTAAGAAGAGAAACTCTAATGGATAGGGCAACACGTAAAGATATAGAAAATTTAAAAGCAGCTTTAAATAGCAGCCTTCAAGATATAGTAAAAATAGAAGAGATAGAAAAAATCAACACTTTTTCTGATTTAATTTTAAAATTTTAAATCAAATACATGGTGTATAATTTAAAAAGCAAGTGAAATAATTTTTATTTGTTTAGACACTTCTTATGCTCCTAAAGTAAGTCATTCTTTATTAATTTCCTCCAAATTAGAAGCTGATATATGTGTTGCAGATCACAAAGTTAGAAATCTAGGCAAATTTTTTCCATTAGTTGTAAGCAAAACGGGTACAATTATAGAAATTCTTGATCATTTAGAAAATTTTATGTGTAAATTAAAAGGGAAAGTTGAAGTAAAAGATACAGTCCAGTTCATATCTGACTTACTAAAGGCTCTTTTAGAAAATTCTGATGTTAGCTCGCAAGCAATTAATATTTTGATGGAGCAAGTCTCTTTTCTTGGAAATAATAAATATGCATGGAGCTATTCATCTGATATAATGATATTTTCATCTTTACTGTATACTGTAACGCCATCCGCATATAAATTCCTAAGAGAAAGTGGGTATATGGTTCTGCCTCATCCAAACACTATAAACCATCTGTTTCAAAGTATAGTGTAAGCCAATATTAGAACCACAATTAGAACAACTAGATTCATATTTTTTGTTGTACGTAAAACATAAATTTAAATATTTAAAGGAGAATGACAAAATTGTTATTTTATTGTTAGATGAAATTCACATAAAAGAATATTTTGAATATAGGGGTAGTTGTGTAATAGGCATGTCATATGATTCTGAAGCTTCTGCTTCTAGTTCCCAAGTTTTTATGGTCAAAAGTATTGCATCCCAGTATAAATATGTTGTACATGTACTTCCAGTGCATTCTATGGCAGGGAAAATTTCACATGAATTTATTTAAAAAGTCCTTATTGGATTGAAAGCCATTGGTTTTACTGTTATCGGAATTATTACAGACAATGGTTCAATTAATAGAAAAGCTGTTGGTCTTTTTATTTGACCCACCAGAATTATCTTATTGTTATCCTCATCCAGTTAATAAAGAAAGACCACTGTTCTTTGTGGACCCTGTTCATTTGTTCAACTAGATGAGAAACAACTGGTTAAATAAATAAAAAAAATGATGGCAAATTTTTCTTCTATCCTAATTTTGATTTAGTTCATGAAGTAAAAGATATAGCTAACTTTGAAACATCTCGATTTTCAACCGTAAGAGATTTGTACAACTTAGAATCGGATAGGTTAATTAAATATGGATTAAAATTAAGCCTTAAAGCACTTGTTCCATCAAATATAGAAAGGCAAAATGCTCAGTTGGTTTTTGTATTTTTAATGAACATGTTTCAGACGCTCTTGTTGAATTAGGAGAAAGGAAAATTTTAATTCATTCTAAGGATACATCTGAGTTTCTAAAAAATCATTATTGCATGATGGCAAATTGTTAATGTTAAAATACCAAATAAAGGTAGACGTTTTAACAATAGGTATGAGGAACCATTTGCTTTTGATTTTAAAAAAACTCATTAAGATGCTACTTTTGGAAAAAATTTTAAAATGGCTAGGTAATTAGAAAGGAATAAAATTTTCTACTGGGGCATCTACAAAAGAAACAAAAACTGCTTTAGCCTTAACTACTAAAGTTATTATAGAAATTTCCTCCTATTGTAAAGCTAATTTTAAAAGGAGTTATATTCTCCCTGGCAAGCTTCAAACAGATGACTTGGAAAGTAGGTTTGGCTGTTATCGCAGATTAGCAAGTAGCAAATACAACATTTCAACTCAACAACTCTTTGAATGTGAAAAAAAAATTAAGAATTTA
>JAPMOQ010009429.1:2264106-2282368 GCA_026543055.1 Argiope trifasciata
AATGCTTAATTGATACTGATAATTTGATGTCAGCTAATTACGTATTTCATTTTTTTTATTACATACCTCTTGAAATTATTGAATATTGATTCCAAAAAGATACTTCACCACAATATGAGCCCTGACCGCCCGATATCGCCCCATTCGATAATGAATGAAAATGTTTAATGTTAGTTACAAAACAAGAATTGAAATAATACATATAATTGTAAGTATAATCAAAAATATTAATTAATTTAAAAATAAATTAAGTAAATTAGTATTTAAATTATTAATTAATTAAAATAATAAATTATGTAATTTAACATATAATTAAAATATTTAATCAAAAACATTATTAAATATTAATTATTAATCATCAAAAAATATTGTTCTAAATTAATGGAGTTTTAAAAACTTTGTTTCTTGTTTATAAAGAATTTAATATATAAAGTTTTATCAAATTAGATATTTTGGATTGAAAATCGACATTTAATTGTTTCTTTTACGATCTATACCTTTTTTTCGCAATTTTATTCATTAATTTTTTAAAAAATTATGTATTCTACCTATCAAAGAATTTAATTTTTTTCATTAAATAGTTAAAATTAATTGACTAAGTTATTTTTTACTGGAATTAATCATTTAATTATAAATTAAATTGGAATAAATTGGGTATCAAAATTTATATCTCGAATTAAATCATGGAAATCTTCTCCCCGGAGTGTAAAATTTGAATTTATTCTGACATTCCAAATTATCTTTTTCAAAAGAAAAAAAAATGTCCTCATTAAATTCACAATAATATCTATCATCCGCTTGACTCAACTACTGACTTAATCTCGCCTCTTTAGGATTTTTTTTTTTCTTCTGTTCTTAAAATATCAGTCTTGTCTATTTAAGAAGTGACCTTTTTTTACTTTTTATAAATATTTATACTAACCTTCAATCCTCGAATGTGGACAACTCCGTCACTTATAATAACAAAATTTTTATACGACCCCTAAAACATAGATGGCCACACCTCCCCTACGATGATTGACGCGGAATATTTTGTCACCGGTCTCAAAAGTTTTCCTACCGGGAGGGGGGTCCATGAACAGATTGGCGATTTTTTACTTAAGAAGCACTCTTCACTTCTGTTTCTAAAACTAATTCCCGACCTTATATGGCAATAAAAATGGCCTGAAAAAACTAAGAGCAGGTACTACTGTTTGGAAAATATGAATTAATTGATTAAAACAAATCAAGGACGAAGAACATTTCGGATGCACGATTTATTTACAACTTCAATGCCTTTTTTTTTACTTGCAGTTTTCAGTATATATATATATATATCCTCACAATATAGTTTACTGCCATTATCCAAACAATATTTTCTCTATTTATCCATTTTTCCTCTTAAATAATCCAAAATCTTTTATTTTCTCTTATGCCACAGAGGGGAATAGTGGAGTAAAGCTTTTTACATTTAATTGATTAGGTATTTATATTTTTTCTGGAAGAGAAAGTGAATATACTTTTATGATGAAATCTTATTAAGGTCATTTATCACTTTTTTTTTCCATGAAGGCTGAAACTTTATATGATATACCAAATACATAGATTGTTCACTAAAAATGTGTTCATTTAATTAAGTTAAAGGAATTTTAGTAAGTCAATAAAAATAGCTTACAAAATTACCTTTTAGAATAGATTTTTAAAAACAACTTTGGATTAATTAGCTTTATTTAACATTCAACACATACTGATATATTGTATCTAGCTCTTAAATATGATCACTTCGAGACTTAAAATTTTGATAACATCAATCAGTTGATAGCAATAAATGAATTGTATAAAATCAACTGCACTTTTAACTGATCAAAAGAAAGTGAGTACTAATGTTTCAGGAATATCGGTAATTTATTTCAAAATAAAGTTAAAAATTCATTAATTGTTACTTATTAACAATTATTTCTCAATAACTCTCATATATAAAATTCGCTCTTGTATTGTTTAAAACTTATTAACTGATAGCTCAAAAATAATTTCAAAATATCAAATGTTTGTCTCGTTTTGGTTTTTCTTGGAGAGATTTCTTCAATACTTTTGTCTTTGTTGGAATCATTTACTTTTATTGCTTAGTCTTGCATACAAAGCAATCACAATTTTTCAAAATTTTTTAAAAAAAGGCTTTGAACATTTCAGATGTACTATAATTCATTTCAGGTAAACTTTTATGCCTGTTAAGGATTTCAGTTTCTTCTTTAACACTCAAATTAGTTTTTAAAATCCCTTTTTCTTTTGTAATACAGCGAAGGAAATAGTGTATCTATTCAATAAGTTTCCACTATATTCTTTTGTCTTGACAAAAGAATGTGAATTCTCAGAGCATAGGAAAAATGACTAAATTTTTCCTAAGAAAAGGAGTAAAGAGTTCCACGAATATCATTCTCTTGTTACAATTGACAGATCGTTAAACTTTTTACTTCAAAACTATTAACATTAAACGATATTGTAATCACACTCAATGGAAATTTTTGTGTACATTCTAATACATCATTTCCCGACAGTAAGATTTTGATTAACTCAGTAACATACATATATTGTACAATGTTGAATGATATTAAACAATATTCAAAATATTGTGTAATATTGTTGAATATTAAATAATATAGTTTAATTTAGCACAATATTGTGTGACATTTTGTGTCACCTGAGAATATAGAGAATGTTAATATTAGGCGTGATCACATTTAAGAGAATTTCATTATGTTATTCCTCTTTTGGAAAAGAAATTAGGCAAAAATGTTTATTTGAATTTTATAATTGAATTAATGTTTTAAAAATACTAGAAAATACAAATGAACTTTCTTTAATTCAGAAATTAATCACTGTTTATATAATCCTTTTTCTTCCTCTTATTGGAGGAATTTCTTTTATATATTATAAAAATTCTCTATCATTTACTATTACTAATTTAAAATGTATGGATTTTAAAGAAAAATTTTCTTGAAAGAATTTCAAACAGAAATTGCTTGCGGATCAACTGAGCTCATTCAACATAACCTAATACTTTACAATTGTTGTATTCAGATTGTATAATCTCTTGTATAAGATTATTAAAAAGATTGACACAGGGATAAAAGAAAGTTCTTAAAATAACTATTGATGCAATGCCTGTAAATCTCTAATGAAATTTGGAGAAATATTCTCGTTCTGTTAAATTAAAAATATATGTTAATCATTAAGGAAAATAAATTAACCAAACAATTGCGGAATAGGTAAAGTAATTAGCCTTATTATTCACCCTGTTTCACTACATTCCTAGCCGTATCGTTGGACTAATTTTCTAGAGCTTTTTAAAAGAATATACTACTGTTACTTAATTTGTTAATTTCAGGTTTTTATTTCAAAAAATATCTTTCAGTCAGAACTCTCAATGCATCTTTTCAAAAACTTTAAAAATAGTAAAAAAGTTAGTTTAATTCTTCAAGATGATTTTTTTTTTATTTTGTTAACTTAAAACTTAAAACACTATATGTTTGTTTTCCTTTATTCCAACTTACATTTGAATCTCAGTCTTACACGAAGTCACATAAAAAGGAGCTGTACCACTTTGAAGCGGGACTGATCATATTTAAGTTGTAAGAGAACACTTCATTTATTATTAAATCATAGCAAAGAAAGTTTAAATTAAAGCCATGAAAATATTCATACTTTTTATAGCTATAATAAGTTTACTTTTGGAGATTTAATACATTTTTAAACACCATGGAACGGAAATTGTTCAACTCCATTGATTTTTTTTAAAAGCTCTTGCTTGTTAATAATGATTACATAACAATAAAAATATTTAACTATATAATAAAAATATTACTAATTCTAAATTTTTTTAAAATGCAATTTTTTACATCTTGGATGAGCAAAAGTTATACATTCTTTTGGATTTAATTTCTGACCGAAAAAAAGCTGCATCATTAGATTTAATCAAACTATTTTTTGTAGACGATCCTGTAAAAATGTCGCACTTAAAACTTCTTTTTAATTGGTTTATAAACTTTGTTACATTGATATATAAAACTTAAATAAAACTTTTAGACATAACTTTTGGTAAATTGGTATATAAAAGCAATATGCAGAAGATGATAATAATACTGATAAAATTAAGGATACTGATTAATAATTTTTAAGATAAAAACTGCATATTGGTTTTTTCCATAATATAATAAAAAGTTAAGAAAAAAAAATGTAAAATTATTTCTGCTGATTCTACGCAAATTTTAGACGGCCCCCATTTATATGAGTATTTAGCCTAACTTCTGAAACGAAACAAGCAAAAATATTATTATAATGAACAAAGGAAGCATAAATAACCACATTTATAAAAATTTGAGTTTTATTTTTGTCTTTTTTTTACAGTACATTATTCAGATAATAATTTTTTAAATTTTTAGCTCTTTTATCAGCATTGACGCCAGTTTTATACAAATCTTGAGCAGAAAAGGAAGAAAAAACATTAATTGTAATCAAAAAATGAAAATAATGCAGGAATTAATTATTTAATACAGCTTAAGGAATAGAACGCGATTAAATTAACCGGCATTAAATATTTAAAATATAATAAAGATATTGATATCATTAAAAATAATAAAATATATTTGAACAATATGATTATTTCTATAGGAGCAATTTATTTTTAAAAAGTACGTTTATTTACATGAGTAATTAATTTACCAATTAGCATATAACTGAGCTTTTAGTATTTATTTTTATTAATACTCTTTTTCAGTGATAACATTACTAAATGGAACTTTATGCCAAAACGAAAGCACAAAACCGCGGACAAAAAATAACTACCGCAAACTATAACTAAAGGGAATGCACAAGAACCGCTTCACAACTAACAGATGAACGAATCGCAAAAATCTCAGGAAAGAAATGAATGTAAAGCCCACAAGATGAATCGATATTGGTGATCTATCCCTCGCCTTGTTTACTACTTGGCGATAAACTCTTGGCGACCATCCGCAGAAATGAGAAGAACCTCCGCCCACGTTTCTGATGTTCGAGAAATTTGACAGCTGAGGAATTTGGTAGAAGTTTGGTAGCTCAAATATTTTATAATAGGATGTTTGTAATGTTATTGTCATAGTTATTGAATTCCATTTGAAATAGGAACAACAAGTAGTGTATTAAGTGTAATTAATTTAGAATATTTAATGTAACTACTCAAAAGCTATTTTATGCTGTTACGTAAGATAGGTGCTGAATTCCGATACTGGTTATAGATGAAATATAGGGTCACTTCATGGGGAGATAGCTTGAAATGTCATCAAATGGTCTTGTGAGAATTATATATATTCTCAGACCTCTCATTTTTTGTTTTTATTTTATTTAGTCAATTTCCGTGTACTATATATATTTTATACTTTTTTTAAGGTTTTATTATATTAAGTCAATCTCCTTGTAATGTATATATTTTATACCTTTAAAAAGCGGTAATTAGTTCTTTTTAATTCTAATCTCTTAAGTTATGAGAGTTATTATGATAAATAATTAAACTTTTTTTGGAGAGGGGAGGGTTAAATTTCTGCTATCAAAGAAAAATAGCAAAAAATATATGATTTTTAGAATCTATGCATTTCAGTATTCATATGTATCTTCCTGATTCTGTATGTGAGAACAAGTTTATATATTAAGTACTTAATTAGATTTTGTATTTTTTTTTCTGGAAAAGAAATTATTGAAACACATTATTTGTTACTAGCTAGTTTATATATTTCACATATTTAAAAAATTCTGTCAGTATTACTGAATTCTGTAATAACTATAGGATGAATATTTATAGATAATCTGTAATACAAATGTCTAAACTTAGAGTTACAAAATATTGTATAGATATATTTTGATGATAGGAATTGTGCATCTTGGAGCCTTCTTTGTTTCTTTGAAATTTTTACTCAAATTTTGGTTTAAAAATTTTGATGAATTTCTGTAAGAAATAGTATATAACAATTATTTTAAAGCCATTTTAAAATCAAAATATTTATGTTTCTAACAATATTAGTTTGAGTGTTATTCAATATTTTATCTATTTTTGTAGTTATCCTGATCTACAATTCAGGGGGAAGGTTTTTCTTGCTTCTCATGCAAGACGAAAACTAGAGAACTAATAGAGGAGTGGATAAGGTATGTAGCGGGGAAGTTTTGTGGTTCACCCATTTCATTTCCAGGAAATCTTGTTTTCATTTTTTGTATAGAAATTGAATATTTATTTTTTTATGAATCTGTCTATTGATATCAAAATTCATAACATATTGCTTTTTATGGTATTTTATATTATATCTTTATTTGTGTTTCGTTTTGCATGTGAACCAACTCTTCAACAAATTCAATTTGGAATCCACAATTAGAAATAAATATAGTGAACATAATTCTTAATATATCATATGTAACTGATGCAGTTCTAAGTTAATAAAACGAACAGAAATAATGAAAGAAATATCTATAACTAAATACTAATAAGTACAACCATATCAATATCTGTAATAAAGATCTAAGAGCATAGATAATGCACTTTTGATTCTCAAGATCAAATTTAATCAAGATTAAATTTCAAACGTATGCTTTTCCCTGCAATTTAATTTCAATCATTCATGTTTTTAAATCGGAGATAATATGATTTAACCTTTAAGTTTCGGGAACTCAAACTCAGAAAAGTTACTTTGAATACTGGTCTTCAGCTAGAAAAACTAGAAGAAATGGACTTTTTGATTTCGACCACCCATAGTGGTAATTGGTCATCTGTCCTCCATCCTAACTGGGTTACTTTTTGGTGGTTTTACCACATCCGAACCCTAGAAAGAGCTTTTTATTGCGGTTTTATTATTTTTTTCCAAAATATTAGTTCACTAATTTTGTGGGAGATAGCTTTGAATTGAATATTATATTAAATAAATGGGAAAAATTGCTGTATAGTTTATAAGCACATTACATAAAATATTGTCAGTTTTTCAATTATATTTATAATTAAGCAAATTTCTCAAGTATTACTGAAGCTGTAATTTTAATTCTTGCAAATCACTGTCAATTTTATTTTGTTATTCATCAGTTGATAAAATGCAATGATTTATATAACACGCCTAAAGATCCTAATTGTTTATATTTCGTTTTTAAAAATATTCCCATTTCTTTGTGCATAATACAGATAAGGATCATCTGCTGTTTTGTCGATTAAAATATCTTTGAGTGTTTTAATATTGATATATTGTGGTCATAGAAATCAAATATAGTTTTTATTCTTAACTTAGTTCCAATGTTTTCCCTTTCTGTTATTGATTCTTGCATTTTTTTTTTGTTGTTGAATTTCAATTACTTATTGTAGTGTAGTGTTTTTGAGAAATATTCTCAATTTTATTGACATTCAAAAACTGAGCCATAACATATAATTATTTTTCCTCTGAAAAATTTACCACTAAGGAGGTAATAACCAGATTTAAGGCAGTTAATTTTTTAAAAGTGAGATCAGATGTGTTTACTTAGATTTCAATACATAAAATTTCATTGCGATAATATTATCATGAAAAGCAGAGAGTAAAAAAAAAAAAGTCAGGAATTTTAGTCTTAAAAAATAAAACACATTTTGGATTATCAGTATTTGTTATTAAATACTAGCAGCTGATTTAGATTACCTTTCAGAAAAATTTAAGATTAAATCTAAAATTCCTGACTTTTTTTTTTTTTGCAATTTCTTTATTTTATGTTATTTCAACTTAAATATTTCCATAATAATTTAAGTGTGTAGTAACTTTTGAGTGGATTGAAATGAAGGTAGAAAGATTTTAATAGTCCTCTTCTCATATAGAAAAACTACTAATTATTATTTTTGATTGATTTTAACAACCTCCTTGAATATTTTAAAATTAGAACTATAACTTTTAATGAATGATTAATTATAAATTCTGAAATCAATCATTTTCGTAAATCACAAAAAGTAATGATGAAACCAACTGCTTACTTAAAAATCAAAACCAAAAAATATTTTTAGCACGAATGTATCAAATTCAAATATTAAAATTTAAAGTTAAAAAATTTGTAAGTCGCTGATTCTCTAAAACTGTATTAGACTAATACATTAGTAACTGGAAAGTATATATGCCTAAGGCTCCAGTGAAGGTGGGGCGGGGGTTAAGCATGAAGACAAAATAGTTTTGCCACTTTTCAATGTAAAATATCATGACAGGGCAATATATATATATATATATATATTGCCCTTGTTTCAAATATTTAGAAGAATGGGTGGACCCAACTATTAGCATATATTGTTAAAGTTACAAAATTATATTTAAAATATTAAAGAATTTATAAAGTTAAAACAATTAAGGAATGGGGGAAAAGGTGGGAGTTTTCAATTGAGTACTACTCACGAATGAAATTATGCAAACTAATTCTATACCTCTTAGAAATGATACTTTTAAAATATGCCACCAAAGCATTGTTCACAAGGCATACTTGCACCAACAATTATTATAGCAACTGCTGGATGAAATCTTTTGACCCAGAAGGGGTGTCACATAAAAGAAAAGGGATTTTATGAGGCAATTAGGATTTAGCTGACAAATTCAAGTAGGGGGAGGGCAAAATTCAAACTCGTTGCTGGTACAGCAGCTGTAC
This sequence comes from Argiope trifasciata, assembly GCA_026543055.1. Classification (NCBI taxonomy): domain Eukaryota; kingdom Metazoa; phylum Arthropoda; class Arachnida; order Araneae; family Araneidae; genus Argiope; species Argiope trifasciata. The sequence goes on from JAPMOQ010009429.1 coordinate 2,272,744, forward strand.
TAATCTGTAAGGAAAGTTTTTTTTAATAAAAAAAATCTAGTACAACTGTTGTACTACCTGTAAGCTAGTGATTAAGAATGCATTTCCATAAAGTTGTGATAAATTATATAATATCATAAAATGTTGAATTCACAAATGGTTATATTAAATGAATACTCACAACTGATTATATCAGCATTATCATCTATTACCAAGACTTATTGTTATTATTACGTTTTCCAAAAGCAAAAAATTTCTTTTTTATATAAATTTTCTGTTCTACACACATCAGTTACAAATTTAATCTATAAAATTCTTTTTCCTATTTTTTATGAAATAAAAGTATTGAACTTATTTCCCCTTATATACTAAGAGTGGAATCTATTGATCTTTTGAACACATTTTTCTGCTTAGTAACTAAAACAACCTTTGTTGAATTTTTCTTTTTTTAACATTTAAGAAACATATTTTAGTTTGGAATTAGCATTTTTGGATTTAGTATGCATTTATGCAATTTATTATGTTCATTTTTTTAAAAATGTCATTTTGTTAGATCAATAAATCATTTCTTAGAATTTAGGAAATGTATCTTGAGATTAGAATTTATATTGAAAATTTTTATAGCAATATTGAATTTTTGTTCCATGAAGTATTCAACAGCAAAATAATTTAAAAAGAAGGGACAAATTCCAGTTAATATAATTATCTTGTATAAAATATTTTTGATTTTTTAAAAACAAATTTTGTTTTTTAAAATAATTATTATTAAAAAATAATTATTATCTTAATTTTTTTTCAAAATGCTTTAATTGATATTTTTGCTCTTGAAAAATTAATTTTCTAAATGTTATTGCAAATTCACTGTGCCTTTTTGTAGAATTCTAATTTTAGTATTATTTCATTGGATAACATTCAAATGTCATTCCTGTCTTTCTTAGATTTCTTCCAAACATATTATTTATGCTTTTGAATTTCCTGACTGTTTTACATGAAAATCTGCTCAACTTCTTCGTGAAAACTTTGGAGCCAACAGGTAAACCATTTCTTTAAAAATATAATTGTAATATTTGTTACAGACAAAATGCATTTCTTTGTTTTTCTGAATTCTAAGAAGCTCTTCATATAAATCAGAGGTTCCCAATCTTTTTTGAACTGGCGCCCCCTTTTTTAACGAATATCTCAATATCGCTCCCCTTCCACTCCAGATTAATAAGAGAGCACATAATGCATGGTAAAAACAAGAATTTAAAAAAATTCTAATAGATAGAATATTGTTGCAATTGAAACCCTACTGAATTTCCTGTTTATTTAAAAAAAGAGGAATAAAAGTTTGAGCTTACTGTCATAAGGACAGGCAAGGATTTTGATTATATGAATTCTTCATAATATACCAATCAAAATCATGAGAGACCAATCAAAATGCATATTTAATTATATTAAAATTTAAAGGCATCGAATTTCTAACTTAACTAATGAGAAGGCTGAATTTGATGCGTTTTAAGAAGCTTGTTAATATCAGGCTTGATTTCCTTTAAAAACAATCGTGAGTCGCCATGTTCAGTAATATGGAACTGATTTCTCTTTTTCATTACCAATGTTGCCTCAGCACTAAATTCACATTCTGCTAAATATAAAGAGGGGAATGCTATCTGAAGTCATTAAACAATGGACCATAATCCTGAATGCAGTTGCGAAATAGACCAAAATTCTTGGTAGCCATTCTTGAATTTAATTTTTAGATCCTCATTTGTCGTCAGTTCTATTAGTCCTTCTTCTAACTGAGGTGATCCTGCTGTGTTGACATAGGACAAAGGATCCCAAACCCAGTCTGGTATGTCCACGTTAAGAATGTTCTGGAATCATTCCTTGAAGTTATTGTACACTATATTTGGTTAATCTTCTAACGCCCCTTGGGGCCATATCAACGCCTCCTAATTTTCTCTGGGTCTTTTCCCCCCCCCCCCAGAAAGCTTCAAACACCCACAAGGGGGACTTATCGCCCACGTTGGGAACATATGATATAGAGTGCCAATTTTTATGCAACATAAGATAGTACTTTAGTAAATTTTTTTTACCAGTCCTTTAATTTTTATCATACCTATGCTTAGAATGTATTATAAAGCTTGGAGAGTCATACATCTATGGTTGTTAAGTACTCTTACATGAGAAATATGCTTTTTCTTTTAGGAGTGTAGTTGAACTTTTATAAGTCAGATTTTAAGATACTGTGAAACATTTCTATATAGATACATTTCCATGTACAGAAATATATATTGCAGATTTTTCTTGTTATTTTCTAAAGAGTTTCTAAAGTTAAAGATGGCTTAGAAAATGTAAACTATAATTTACATATAAAAACCAAATAATTTTATTTATGATTAAAAAGTTTTTAAAAATGTGTACTTATAGAAATATACTTTTTTTGTTTCTATATCTTTGTTTTTCATCTAACTTATGACATCCTTTATTAAACTGGACTTCTTTTTCACATTTAGAAATTAATTTAAAGTGTTAAATTAAAGAAGGTATGACAAGAATTAATAGAACAAAAGTAGGATAAGAATTAATGGAACAGAAACAAAGAGTAACATGACTCATTGAGAAGTCAAGATTTTCATAAATGACTTCTGATCATCCACGAGTTTTTGTTGTAGTAAGAATCAGTGCAAAGTGTTTTTCTTATTCATTTCTCTTATAAATGAAATCAATGGTCCCTTCTTGAGTGCTATAGGTTTACATATTTTTTTTAATGGAAAAGATTATATATAGAGTTTTTATTCTATATGCATAATTTTTTTTATTGAATATCCAAGCTTTCTGAAAAAACTTTCGACATTTAGAGATTTTTTAATACATTACATCTATTCATATCATAAATCCATTTCGTATTGGTTTATTGTTTTGAACAAGGACAACTCATTTTTGGAGCCTGCAGAATTGTATCTCTTGCAGTTTTTCCAAAAAATGTTTTATTACTAACATTTGTCAGCATTATGCTATTGAAGTTTTCTGTATTCTTATGAAATCAATTATAAATTTATTTTGTAATTTTAAACAGTTCTTTCTCCCTCTTTTTTACCAGTAAATTGGTTTCTAAATACAAAAAAAAAAAAAAAAAAAAAAAAAGATTCTAAAACTTAAACTGCAGATCAAGCAATGCTTTCTCAACTCCATGAACTAAGTGATGAAAAGGAATTGAAATATTCTGATCCAAAGATGCTCTATTTGCAACTAATGCTTGATTTAAAGAAAAATTATTAGTATAAAACCGTGCACAATATAAATTTTTGTTTGAATAGCATTTTTTCTAAAGTAATGTGGTTCCAAGTAATCTCTTAATATTATATTTTATGCTATGTAATTATTTGTATTTAAGCAACTTTGAAGCAGAGCTACATTATTAAAGAATTAAAATATGCAACTACCTAGAGACTTTTATAACTCTCTCTGTTTTACAGTATTTTCAGGGTAATTTAATAAGGTATTTTCATATAGATTACAAGAACTGTGCATTCAAACTTATTCAAATTAAGTATGTTTTAAATTTTGGAACACTATTCAAAAAATGTTCTTATTTAATTTTTTGCAAATTTTATGTTATGTTTTATTATACTAAAAATATAATTTGAATCAAATTTGAAATATGATTTTAGAAATATTGTATAAAATTACTTTAAAATTTGCTTTTGTTACATGTTTAAAACTGTTTTAATTTGTATCTTAAATTAATTAATTTTTAAGAATTTATGCAGATAGAATTTTCACATAGATGGATTCCTTAAGACCTTAAGCTGAAAATATGTAAAAGAGAAACTTATTAAGTTATTAACTGTAGGAATTAACATACTTGTATATTGTTAATTTATCATGTAAAAATATATTTCAAATAAAATTTAAGTAAATTTTTAACAGTTGAAATAAATCTGAATATTTTTTATATAACACAAAAAAGTCTGATTTCTACATGACTATATTTATAGCTTGGTAGCATTTGTATATATGAATTCAAAGATAATGATCTTCGATTTGTAGGGTTACTGATGGCATAGACTCGATTGAGAGTGGTTCGTTTTTCACTTCTGAGAAACAGATTTTTCGGCGAGCATTTTCTGACTTGCGGGAAAATGTGCTTCATCAATTTTCACTGTAAAAGACTTGTTTTCGACTGGCAAAACTGTAGCATATCTTTCATGACTGTAGGTAATTTTCGCTGCATGCTGGTAACTTAATAGTTCAGATGCCCGGTTCCCTGTTTTTGGGAGTGACGCTTAAACCGAAATTAAAGAATTACTTGTGCAGCATTTTAAAGCAGTGGGAAATATCTGTTTGACTGACTTTTATGAACTCTTAATTATTATAAAAGTAGACTTAGTATAAAGTTAACATGATATAAAAATGTTAAAGGCCAATAAAAATAATTAATATTTCTGCATTTCGTAAAATGTCTGTATGTAAACAGTACAGACAAAAGCTGTGTTACAAATTGAAAAGAAAAAATTGCATCTAGAGAAAAAATATTGTGAATAAGAAATTGAAATAGCCAAACCAACAATTGGAAGTTTAATAACTTTAGTGACTCTCGAGACTGAGAATTCTTATATACTTATATATTACATGAACACACATTGATTTTACTTTCAGAATTTTTTATTTTAAATGATTCTAAGAGATTTATTTTAAAATATTTTTTTATTCCCTAATTCTTAATATAATAAAATCTCAATGCACAGTTCTTTATTGTTGAAAAGAGTTTGTAAAATTAGACGTAAATAAATTCTGAAAAAATGTATTAATGTTTTCTGTTGCATACCAAAAATCTACTAATATATTTATAATATTGTCAAAGTATAGAAATAATTTTCTATTTAATCTAGGGGTATGAATTTTTTAAAAAAAAGAGTACTGCATATACTACCATTAAAACTTAAATGATCTTACTTATTTCCCACAGTTTTCGATAGATCTTTAATTTGAATTAAAATTGTTAAGCCTTCTAAATCTGCTGTATTTTAAACCAATATCTTTTTTGGGGAAACTGATTAGATTAAGAAGTTCGATAACTTTTAATCAATCATAAAGAGAAGAGCAACCTTATGATGGAAGTCTGAAAAATGTGTTTTTGTTACTATTATTTTATTTAAAAGTTTTTATAATTTTTTTGGTTTCCATCGATCATTTGAAGTATTTGAAGCTTGAGCTCATTTTGTTGACGGGTTATAATTGGTGAGTAGTATTTTAATTTTTATCTTGTATGTGAAGGGTCACTACTCTAAAATACTAACAGAAATGCATTCTATCATATTGAGGGACATATATGGAAATTTTCTAATTACCTTTTTTTTCCCCTTCGTCTATTCTTCCTTTACAACTAATTAGTATTAAAGCAAATAATTTCTATTAATGCATGCAATAAATTAAGTTTTTTATATTTACTTGGAAATTTTAGATAAATACTTATTAACATTATTTGAGAAAATTCTTTTACAGCTGTCATTATTTTGTCTCAGAAATTCTCTGTCAGCAATGAAATTAAAAATCTTTTAATTTTATATTTATTTATTCTGTCTTTTTATTGTCTCATGAGTGTTTATATTTTAAAAGTTATCTCATATTTGTTATGGAACAGCTAACTTTGTCTGTTGTAAAATTTAACGGTTTTAGTTAGCAAAGTATAAAAAAGTTGAAAGTTTTAAAGTAGAAAATTTAAAAAAAAAAGAATTTTTTGAGACGTATTTTACTTTCTCATGTGTATTATAATCGTCAAAAAAATTTAAACTTGAGATTTTTTTATGGAACACATTTCAAACAATGATGAGTTTGACCATCAGATTTTTAGCATTATGTTTGTTTATTAGTGAACTAGATAACTGAAAAATGCTTTTAGCTGGACTAAAAAAATTTGAATTAGGATCTCATGACCAAATTTGTAGGCTTCTGTCAAACATTTGATGAAATCTGTTCACAGAAAAAGTTGTCAGACTAATTGCTCTATTACAAATAGATTCGATAATTACAAAATGCAAAGAGCTAGTTTTTATAAAACTCAATACACAGGTTTAGCTTCTAAAGTATAGATTCTAATAAAATTTTGTATTAAATCTGCTAAAGGGTTGGCTTTTTGTTCTTTTGTATTCTCGCGTGCTTGTAAGCACAATAACTTACAAATGGGATGATTTAAAATTTGTTGTAATATCTTGAGGCTACAACTGTAGTTCCGTTTCAAATTTTAGTTCCATTCGGTTAACTATAAAGCCGTAAAAATACATATTCGCTCAATAAATTCAGAAAAAAATGCTAAAAAAAAGCGCCAGAGTTCTATATTCTGAAACTATTATTCGCTGTTGCCTTGCAAGAGATTGGTGACCTTACCTAAAGTCCATAATTTTATGCAAGGGGAGCATAATTATAATTATAATTTTATATTGGAGAGCATATGCTAAAGTTTTGGGGAGACCACTTCTGGTTCAATTCTTTTTAAATAGTTTCTGGCTGGAATTTGTTATATGAAATTTAATAAACTTTTCATGTTGGGTAAAGTTTTTTACTTTAATAGCCTCCTAATTATTATTATTATTATTATTAAATTAAGACTATATCAAAAGACGTATGTGAAACAGTTCGAAATATGTTTACTAATAACCTGGTTTTAATATACGGATAGCTTTAAGTTCATTCAGATTTAAATTGTTAAATTTGCACTTACTTAGAGTTTCAAATCAAAACTCATCAGTCATTTGTTATTGACTGTAAAGCAGTGATTCAAAATCAAAAATATGATAAACTTTTAATGGTATTTTCATCGATAATATTTCGTTTAATTATGAGTTATATCTAATAAAGTTTCTATCTCAAAAGGCTAAGATGTATTGTGTTAGTAGGAAGAGGGTTTGACATCTTTTATTCAAGATTTGTATATTATCAGAAAAAAACTCTTATTCTTATCCAACTTTTTGAATCATTTTGCCTTATATTTTAATGAAATATTCACTCTTTATACCTGGGTTTAATTTTGAATATTGTTCCTATGTTATCTAAGTTCCTTAGTTCTCTATGTTAGCAATCTTAGAAAGTATTGCTTTTAATATTTATTAGGGAAATATTTAAAGTAATTATTAGATCCTTGTGTTTTTAAATGTTGGCCAAATCTCAATATTACTTAATTGGTTGATGCGTCTCCATTTTTAAAAACGATTCATATAAATCTATGTAAAAAGTTTATTGCTAGGTGTATATAATATCTTGTTATTGCAATTGATGTCATATCTATTAAATGAAAATTTTGATTCAATATATATTGTTTTTATGGTCTATATACCGAACTATAATATATGATTAGGATGCTCTTAAAGCTGTAAAAATTACACTTATTGAATGAATTAAAAGATGTGAGAATTTACTGTCATTGAATATATAATGTCAGTCAAAACATAAAGCATATCATTTGTACTTATTGTTTGTTTAAAATGTCAGGTAAAACTACTGTCTACGAACTATAAAATGTTTTAAAAAATCTAAAATTTTTCGAATATTATTAGCCTTGATGGAATTTAAAATAAATGTTTCTATTGATTATGATTGTTTCTATCTTTTTTTGTTCTTTTTACTGTGATTTTGCTTCTTTATTGTCACTTCCAAATTAGCATTCATCGATTTTATTTTATAAAACCGAAAGAAAAATATAAATCGATCTTTCTTGTTGTTGTTGTTTGGAGATTTTTATTCAAGATGATACTATATTAAGCTAATTCCATTTGATATTTGTATAAAGAGTTTCTGTCTCTATGTATTATAGTATCCAGTGAAGACTACCATATTTTAATAGAATAAAATTCGTCTTACACAATTCACTCCAAATTCTATCTCTAAGTAATGTCATACAAGCAACGGTTATGTTATATAGAAAACTGATCTGGCCACTTTTCAGTCATTTTTTATTTTAAGATGTTTCTTAGAAAAACTTATTTTCTTCTCTGGTGTAATTTTAGCTTTTATGAAAATTATTATTTTGAATATTAAAATACATTTTTGAAAAGATTGGTTTGATTTATATTTTAATTTAGGAATTCGTCATCATTAAGAAAACTGCTGTTTCTACTTCATTTGGAGGAATTGTGGAAGCGGCATCAAATATAATTCATTATAATAAATATGTTTAAAAGTTCGAAAATCAATTTGACATATATTAAGCATTGTACCAGTGAAACCAAAATTAGCTTGGCCGTTTTTGTTAAGTAACGTAAAAAACGTTTTTATTAAAAAAAAGGTCGAGCTAATTTTGATTTGTTTATTAAGTAATTTTTTTTTTTTTTTTTTTTTTTTTGTCCAGGAAAAAATGTTTAATGGATTACATATGAATATTTTTCAATCTTATTTACTTATGAATTGTTCATTAAATAAAAAAAAATCACGATACTTTTAGTTGAACGTGTTATTCGGAACAATCTGCATTTTACAGTTTAACTGCGAATTTACACTCTGTTTAATATTGCTGAAATTGGGTCCGAGATGGCTCTATATGACATTGTCCACATGCGAGCAGATTGAAAAAGATATATATTATAGATATAGAAAAGATATATAATACAAGAATTGGATAAAAGTTATAAGATTTTTACTGAGGCTTGGATGTTTACTCCGGTGTGTTTAGTTTCTGCTTTGATTGTTGGCACCATTTCTTAGATTCTAAAAGTGTGCAATAAAAAATTTATTGCGTGTAAAATTGTTTTGTTTTTTAAAGACACCTATATAGGTAAATTTAAAATGCAAAACCTTATCTAAATATGAAATTGGATCCAAATTGTTAGAGCTGTTTCCGAGATAAACGAAATACATATATATGCAAGAACTACTCGTTTAAAGATATTAGTTGTATTAGTCATTTATATTTCCTAAATAAAATTATACTCTTTGTTTTTTAGCTTCTGTGTAATTCAGAAATCATCAGTTATACATGTTTTTAAGTAAAGTAGAAATATAGGTAAGTGTAGGTATTTGTAGTGTAGGTAAAGGTAGGTGTAGATGTTTAGTTATTTAGGCCCATTTATCTTAATTAGTAAAAGAAACAAGTAAGTGAAATTTATTTCTAATTTAACTCTGGGGCGCAGCTATATTAAAAGCGTCCCGCCTTTTTCATATGCAGATACATATAGTGGAATATTTTTTCATCTACTTCAAAATATTGCTGTAGCTGCTTGCGATTTGGTTAACATTTAGTCTTATTTATGTGAAGAAGCTAGTAATACCAACAACAGATGTTATAAATGTGTTCGCTTGTGTTGGCAAGTTTCAACATGTCAGTACATGTTCTTTCACCGTTTCAGCGGGAGATTTTATTGAGACAGCTTTCTCTCTATCTCTATCTCTATGAAAATTTGTGTGAAAAATCATAAAAGTAAGTTTAATTTTTCGGGTAAATTAGCTCTATATAAACAGGTCAAGAGGCTTATAAGAAAAATTAATGCTTTTACTTTTTTTATGAATGAGGAAAGTATCTTGGAATTTTATTTGTTCCTCCATGCAACTTGTAGAGTAATACAAAACAAAACAAAAAAGAATATTTTTTACGTTTTAATGTTCCTAAGTCTATATTTGTATTTTTAGTATATATATATATATATATATATATATATATATATATATATATATA
>JAPMOQ010009429.1:2282768-2315928 GCA_026543055.1 Argiope trifasciata
AATTAATTCATTATCTCAGAGCATTACTCCTGGCGAAACCAGCTGGTCATTCGTAGCATTCATTTCGTAGACTATGCACTTTTGCATTGGCAGAAAAATGAAGCTCGGACATTGTGATCTTGCATTATATACAAAACGCCTTTGTACCCTTGGAAAAGAATGTATTTTTTTTAGTAAGTACCAATTATGGACCCATTTGAGTCCCATCCTTAACAAAAAAAATTTAAGATTTATTATTATGTTTTTTTATTATGTGATTTCTTTATTAAAATTTAAACCAATATTGTTTAATTAAAAAAATATAATCTATATGCGTTTTATTAAACGTATTATTTCAAAAATAGTTTATTTTATTTTATTTTCTAAATTTATATTTTAAAATAACACATTTCAAATAGTTTAATAATTCAAAATAATTTTTTTTTTCAATAACATTTTTCCATTTTCATTTATGTAATTTTCAACTTCTGAACAAAATTTCCTTGTAAAATGCAATTGTTCCTATTCACTCTCTAAATAATGAATACTTTTCAGATTTTTCTATATTTCTCATGTCATATGCATTTGAGTAGTTTTTTTCAGAGAATTTTTTCAAGCAAACCCTAAATTATTCGGTTCGATGGTTGACAATTTTTTGATTTCCGATGTAATGAGATTTTTTGGTGTACCTGTGTTATCTATAACGGATTTAGTTAACAGGAATAAAAGAACTGAGTGTGTTGTTAAGAGTTGAAATAATCTGAAGGCAATCCTGATTGTGATGAACATATCGGGTATATAAAAGAAAAGTAAGTATGGTGCAAATGTAGGTGATTTAAAAGGAATGTAAGTGTATTAAATTGAAATGTACTACAACGAGATGAAATTTAGATTTAATTAATTTAGCATAATAAAGTGTTTTAAATTAAAATTAATTATGAACTTTTTAATGTTTTTTTGATAAACGCTCACAAATTGTAGTTCTTGCTTTCTGTAAACGCTGGATCAAGCATTTTAATTAAACATGAAACAAAATAAACAAACTTTAATTTCAATTTAAATGTGTAAAATCAACTGTATATACAGGACGGCTCTCAAGAGTAGAACAAGCATATATTTTCTTAAATGTACAATTTGACTTATATTTGTAATTGCAAGTCTATGTTATTTATAAATTGTGCGAAGATGGATCTTCTGTTCATTTTATTCTTTTTAACCTTATATATTTGTTGTATAAATAATTATAGTCGATTTAGTTTTAAAAAAATGTAAGGTACATTTTAAATCGGAGTTCAATTCAATTTCAAAGTTCCATTATATGACTGAAGCAATTTAAAATAAATACTGTTGGTGTATCTAAATGCCTGATTTTTATTTCAACAATAATGTATTTCGTGTCTGAACATAAAGGAATTCAACAATAATTCATAAAGGAATTCACCAATTCATAAAGGAATTCAACAATTCATAAAGGAATTCACCAATTCATAAAGGAATTCAACAATTCATAAAGGAATTCAACAATTCATAAAGGAATTCAATTCTATTTTTTTTGGAGTTTTGTAAACAATAAGATTCTCGATTTTTTAAAGGAGATTTTCAGAATCAGAATGCTTTTGACTAGTTATTCAATAAAAAAATGAAATTATATATATATAATATGTCTTCTTTTATAAGCGGTTATTTCAAAGAAAAATATCCGCAATACAAAGTACCTTTGTTGTTCTCATTATTTTTTCTATTATATTCTTCGCAAAGTGAATTATAGGAAGTATGAGTAATAACTGCAATAGTAATAAGTAATTGCTATAAAGTAATTATTCTAGACTGAATTTCTACATTCCTTTTATAAAGTTTTTCGTAGTCTGGAGAATTCCGAGTCTTTATTCTTTTTATCTTGTAATTATTCTAGACTGAATTTCTACTTTGTATAAATTTTTCCTTAGTCTGGTTAATTCAGATTTTTTAATCTTTTTATTTTCGTTAAGAAACGTTTTTTTAATTAAATATTTTAAATATAGTATGCTAAGAAGCGTTACTTTAATTTAGTTTTCGGCAGGCTAACCGAAATTTTAATTAACAGTTATGTCTTTTTAATTCAAGCTATGTCATATACACATAAAATGAATTTGCATGCGATTGCATTTTAGTGTTAATTCATGAAAAAGAAAGCAAAATCAATTGATGACAGTGGGTTCAGTTAAAAGCTTGTATTAAAAAATTAAAAATAGCACAGTTATGGATTTAGGAATACAGAAATTGAAAGAATTGATTTATATATATATATATATATATATATAATATATTCCTGGACGTTTATAAAGATTATATTGAAAAGGAAATGTATGTTCATGAATGAAAGTGAAAAATTATATTATTGTAGCCAATTATCTAAATGACAAAAAATTTGTTTCTCTCGATCATAATAAACTTTTGTAATTTTTGCTGTACTTTAGTACGAGTTTTCTGATAGAAAACTGAACAGTACAATTTCAATTTCCTACTTTTATTACCAAAATGCTTGGAGCATTACTGCGTTAATGGTAATTTTTTTAAATATTAATGAGGAAATTTGCATCAAATAAAATATGGTTGAATCCCTTTTTCGTATCCCTAACTGTATCTATCTTTAGAGTTTACAGTTTGTATACGTAGCCTAGGGAAAAGTAGTATGAATTAAACCTCAAGCTGCACAAGCTATTCTATAATGTTGTTAAGATACAAAATAGAGTTTTTTTTTTTCCATGTACCACTTTAGTTTTTGCTTTTCTTTCTTCTTTTTTTAAGAACTTTTAAATCACACACGCACAAAAAAAAAATTGTATTTGATTTTTAGTAACATTCTTGTTCAAACATTGTTGAATGATTTTTCTCCAACTTATTTGACATTTTTTAATAGAAATTTTTAGGGAGTTTTGTAAACAATAAGATTATCATTTTTCATAATTATTAACCTTCTACAACATTCTTTCAGGAACAGATCCGCTCCAAGCCTAATCAGCTCCAGCTTTCAGTTTTCCAATGAACGCTTTTATGCAATGATATTAGGGAGGGAATGGCTTATGTTTACTATTTTGAAGGAAATTTTGAAAACATGGAAATACAAAAAATAAACACCTTTTGACTCGGCACACACAACCTTGCACGTATTAGTGGCATGGGCCTGATTGACAGTATTGACGGGCATCAATCGTAGTTTGAAACTGTGAGAAATGTGTTCATTCTTGGAGTAATGTATCCGATCATTGTTATTTTCCTGAAGAGGGGGCCTCCCATGCTTCGGGAACTTTCATAAGAAGTCATTGTTTACGCGCGGTAAAACTTATAATTTTCACATCATAACTATTAAAAGAAAATTAGAAACAAAAATTATTGAAAATCAGGCGGGAAAGAACTAAATTTGTAATTTTGTGTGTAATGAGTTATTGTTTTTGTTGTTATTGTTTGTTTACTTCTGAAAGTTTTTATTCTTTAAAGTCATTCAAGTTAAAAATTCGTTTATTTAATTAGAAATTTAGTAAGAATTATACCTGTAAATGAGACAACCAAAGTCCCCGAATACCTCCTAATAACGTGCCGGATCTAATTTGGCCCAACGAAGTGTAGCGATTGTATGTGGCTTGAGTTGAAAAAGTCGTCGGAAATCCCCTGCAGAAATATTGAGCCATGTTGCCTTGATATATATCCATAATTAAGAAAATGTTGCTTGTGCATGATTTTGTGCACGAATTGACCTCTCGGTTATATCACATAAATTTTGAATGGATTCATGTAGGGCGTCTAGATGGTTACATCATTCACAGGAATTGTCCATACAGTTGGACTAGAAAATCCAGTTCATTTCATGTAAAAACAGTCTGCAGGATTATGGAGCCATCACCAGCTTACTGAGTGCCTTGTTGACAACTTGGGTCGATGGCTTCGCGGTGTCTGTGCCTCACTGTAACTCTGCCATCATCTCTTACTAACTGAAATTGTGACTCATCTGTCCAAGCCATGGTTTTTGTGACTGAGTCACCTCTATGGTTACGAGCCCAAAAGAGGCAAAATCTTACTGTTAATAAAGGTACTTGAGTCGGTCTTCTATTGCCATAACCCATTAAAGTCAAAATTCGGTGCACTGTTATAACAAAAACGTCCGTCGTTCTTCCCATATTAATTCCTGCGGTTATTTCACTCGGTGTTGTTTATCTATTGACACTCACAATTCTACGCACACGTCGCTGGTCTTTGTCATTAAATGCAGGCTTTTGGCTCTTGCTTTGTCCACTGTAGGCGGCTATTGCCCGAAATTAGATATGTTCTGCACATTTCTAACACTATGGATCTCGGAAAGTTGAATTCCAAAATGGAATTTTCCACGTGTTGTAGCTCCAATTATCATTCCGCTCAGTGCTTTCAGTGTCTAATAATTCCCGCCGTGCGTCCATAATTGCGTCCAACATTTTTTCTCTTGAATACAAATGAAATAGGTCCTAATGCTCTGTCCGTTTATATATTTTGTATACTACACTACTGCTACCTATATGTTTTCATATTGCTATCCCATGACTTTTGTCACCTCGGTGTTTATTTTTGTTAACTATGAAAACCAAATAAATTGTGGTTAAGAAGATATTTTTTTTAAATCCCAAAAACATTCTTATTTTTTGACTACAGAATAGGTTTCTAGAAAATCGTCCTGATCTTAAAACTATTAAATGCATCAGTCTGCTTCTGTTGGTTTATATCTGTTTTTAATTTTTCATACTTTCTCAGTGAGAATTCCTCACGACTACTTTTGGAGGGGAATAGACTGTTAACTAGTTTTTATTGTGAAAAGGATAACATTTTGAAAATTTATTTATCTGGTTTCTTTCTCCTTCCAATTTTTATGTGTGGCGTTTTTTTTAATTAAAAAGAATAGTATATTTTCACATTATTTGTCTTATTATTGTATTATCTTATTGTGTAGCAGCAATGTATATTTGAAATGGAAGTATTTCGAATGAAATAATGTCACGAAAGTCGCATTTTCCTGAAGTTAATACTTTTGTTCAATGCACTTCTTTTTTATGAGTTGAAAATAGTTTTTTTTATGATGGTAGTAAATGCAAGATTATAACCTTGAAGAACGGAAAGAATTTAATTCTGGATAAGTGTAAAAATATCTAGGATAGAAAAACGAAACACCTGCTTATCTTCTAATGCAAATCATATGTGTGAATATGGGCATGTATATTCACATACGTGTCATCGCTTATAAATGCTTTTAACATACAACTTCTGTGTTTTTTCTAGAAGATTTATGCTATATTTTAATTTTTGAATGTTTAAAATGACTTTTTTTTTTCTCGTGATTTCTTTTTGCGGAATCGCGAGGAATTATGACTTTTTTTTGTATCTTGCATGAATCTTTTGTGGTAACTGAATGCCAACTTCAGCTTAAATAAAGAATGGCATTAAAAGTACTCGTTCCATTCATGGAAAAGAAATAAAAAAAAAACTAGCATGCATACAAAAGTAATGCTGTTTACATAAAAAAAGAGGTTTGAGTAAACTGATTTTCTTCTATGCTGTTGCTTCTGATGTATACTTACTCTAAGCTCATGTATCACTCTAAAACGGAAAAGCAGTTACTAAAACAAAAAGAAAACATCTTTTTTTTTTCTTTCTTTTTCTTTCGAGTTATTTTTAAAATAACAGTTTGCCTTTTTTCATTCTTTATTCAAGACATTTTACATATTTGGCAAACATTTATATTTCTTGAAATAACAGATAATATAAATATTTATGGCACAGAAAGTCAACTTTTACGGATGGGATGTTTAAATATCTATGAATGAGTTTCTTGTTATCATTCAAATGGGGAGACCAGGGTTTTGTATAGTAATATTTGGAAAATGTTTATATTTTTTAATGCATTTATGATTTCTTTATTGTAACTATTTTTTATAGCTTTAATATTCATTCGTCACTCGCATAAAGAACATTCAATAAGTTTTGTTACCTTAAGAAGAAACCGGAAATATTTTTTCAAACCATGTCAGTTGTTTCAATTTCCCCCGAATATGGAGCCAATTTTAACAATTTTTGTTTCTTTTTATCATCATTTTATCTATTAAAATTCACGAACCATTTGGTAATTAATTTCATTTGGTATGATGATAATAAAAGCTATTGCGAGATTTACAATAGCATAGAAATAAAATTATTTTACCAATCAACATAAAAGTCAATCTGCATTAGAATTTCAATTTATTCTGGTAAATGAAAAACTGCTTCCTATCTTACCCATTTTGTATCTAAATTTTGCAAATAAAGTTTTGAACCCATTTTCCTTCATGAATTTGAAGGCCAGTTGAGATATTTTTAATGCCTTGACTCCTGTCCACCGTGTAAGTGGGTGGGTTTAGTGTATGTTAATTCTATTAGGAACAAAGGCATTTTCTCTGGTATGACGCGGAAACTTAGAAGTGCGAGATAAAGTACTGTCCTCGTCATTTGAATGCTGCTCAAACTTACCTGGTCTGTCCAAAAGTAACCCTAACATGACTTCAGATATTGATGTTTCTTAATATATTATAATAGAATATTTCATCAAAGTTAATGCATGCATCTGTGTAAGCTAAAGCCAATTCTTTTTTCCCCACATTTGTATACTAGCTCAAAATCCTTCTTCTTTCATTTATTTTATATTTTAGATAATTTTTTTAATTAAATTTTCCTTTTTTTTTCTTCTTTTTTTAACTTTTTATTATGTCGCCATGTTCTTTTTCAGGAGAGTAAGAAGATTTTTATTATTAATATCAATGAGTTAGCCTTTGTTTGACTCGTTCCGAAGCGAATCCTTAAAGAAAGATCTGACCTTTTAGGGTGCACTAATATTTAAAGCAGAAATTCGAACTACAATGAATCAAACACAAATCAAGATAAATCTTGAAGTTGTTACTTGTCGAATAATTTCTGACATTTTTGTTGATAAATAAAAAATATTGCGATCGAAAAAAATGAAAGCTGTTTTTTAAAACTTAGTTGATAGACAAGATAAATAAGAAAAATATTTTTGAAACAATTAACTTACTTATCGTAAATGAAAGTTTACGAAACATTTTTTCCATGAAATAGTTCAAACAGCGTACATGTTAACAACCTCTTACTATGCGTTTCGGCAGGGCTCTAACTGCGCTTATGTAATAAGGTCTGTTATACGAATCACATTTAGAGAAAATTCTATTAAAATTTTTTTTTATTTCTATGCTTGAAATGCTGTTACAACTTGACCCTGTTATAACTACTTTACTGTCAGAATAAAAATAAGTCTTTACCATCATATCAATAGATAAAGTAAATTATTTGTCAGTAAAATTATTTCGTTGATCACTGTAATGTTTGTTCTTTTCTTTTTGAAAGATGATTGGTTTTTAAGAAGAAATATTAGAAGATTGGTATTTGAATTTCTGAGAAAAGAAGTTGAAATTTTTATAATAAATAGGGAAAAAAAAATTAACTATTGCATTTAATAGCACACCGAGGGACATTTGTATTTTATTTTTTGTGAAATATGAGAAATCGGTATATTATTAAGATGTTGTAAATTTTCCACCTCAGTTTTTTTAGTTTTCCACCAGTTTTTTGATTGAATAAATGATTGACTGCGAAACTTTTTAGAAATTAGATATACCTCGTCCTATTCCTATTTGTCGATATTTTAATCAACGGTTATTTGAGGGAAACATTTCGTATGCTATTTTTTCTGCAGGAACCCTTGAAAAAATTCTCGAGTCAAAATCTTGATTTAATTTCAGATAATTCAGGTTATTAATATATATATATATATATATATATATATACACACTGATATTTTGAAACATTCTTTAAAAAGTGTGTGGAAATCAAAATTACAAAATATATTTTGATTCACTATAACATTTCATGGACTTCATAATTGGTTACCTATTTGGTTCTCATCATTTAAAAATAATTGCCAATTTGTTTTATTTGGTGGGAGGGATATTTACGCCTATCATTTCAAATTTTTCTTTACAAATAATCGAAAGATCAGTAAAATACTTTGTTTTGGATAATCTTATTCTTTAAGAAGTAGCTTATGACCTGAAGTATGCGCGTTAGTATAAGTGTTGAAGTTTAGAACTTCAGATAGATTAGTCCATGAAATGTAAAATATCTTTATAAGCTGTAGTCATGCAACTAATAATCTTTAAAATCTTAAATCATTCATGGAATGTAAAATATTTTTTAAGCTGTCTAGTCACGCTATAAAAAATCCCTAAAATCTTTAATATCCTCTAGCGTATTCCACGGATTTTCTGATCATCTCCTGTAAGAAGTTTGCTCTCTCTTGTTTTAGTTTTATATAGTCTAAAAGTTTCAAATTCACGCAATTTCTGAATAATATATTCGCCCCAAAGCAAATTTTGAATATATATATATAATATACATGACGAATATGGAAATGTGGGATTCAGAAAAGTAAAAACTTCTTATTTGAGTCTATATCCGAAGTACAACCGTCTGCTTTCAGTTATTCATCTTGCAAAAAACTGACTAGTTAAGAAATCAATTCAGATTGCTTAGGTAAGGCCTTTAAGCTTTTCTAAGTTAAGGTTATTTTACTTTAAAGCTGATTCATTTTTATTCTCAGAAATCAATGATGCCAATCTATCGAGTCAAAATGTTAATGAGATGTCTGATGCTGAATTTGAATGTGTTGATCGTTGCAATAAATCAAAAATCACTGACGTCAAGAGTTGAAGAATTGAAATGCTAATGAAATACATTTTATCGAATTTGAATTCGATCGATTACTTCAATTATGAATCCTATTAAATAAGTTTGGGAAAATTCTAATGCTGGCTTGCATTTTAGAATGAAATATCGATAACCATTTTCAATTTCCTAACTAGATTAGATCTTTTATCTTAGAATTGTTCATTAATTATATCATAATGGTTTTATCGATTAATTTTGCTCACATAATTTTAAAATAGTTCTATCGAAGAAAATTAAAAGCAACTTTTAGTAGTTATAAGAATTTGTAATTTTTATTTTAAAATTAATTGAGCATTTCTCCCCCCCCCCCCCCCCTGTTTTTGTGCCTTCTCATTTAATGTCCTTAACTTTCACTGAATGATTAAATTATTTGTCTTGCGAAACTATATTTTTATTTTTTAATTCCACTCAATGTTTTTTAAATGTGTATTTTTAAAAGATTATAATATTTATTTAGTTAAACATGTGAATCTAATCATTGGAAAAATCTTATAATATTGTTTTCAAAACGGGCAAAATTAATTTTACAACCGTCGACAAATGTTTTATTCTTTTTACATAAAATGTAGTTCTGTAATTATTTCTAGTGTATCACTGTGATTAGGTATATTACTTTTAGGGAGTCTGTTCATTGCAACGATCTTTATGGCATAAATTTCAGAAGAACTTTGCATATCTTTTACGATTATTGAGAGGTGGTAAAAGTCATGCTCAGGTTCGTAGATTTGTCATCCAACTCAAAGGGAGGAAACTGTAGAAGTTGTAATTTAAATTAAAAATGAATTAAAAAATAATTGACTCATTATTAGAAACTACTTTTGCATTAACTGTACGAGACAGATTTCACACCATGTATGTATTGAGTATCATCGCAATACAATATCTCAAAATAAATTTTTTTAAATGCGTTGTCTCGAACAAGTTAAAAGTTGTTTTATTTATTTGTGTGTATATATTTCCATGCCATAGATATTAATAAACCTTCTCGTACATAAAATTATCGTAATATGCGCATAAGTTTGGTTTCATTTATCCGAAAATGTGGTGACCTCATTGTATAGCATAATTGTAAAATGCTCTTAAATTTGATTTCATTTAGATGAAGATGTGATGTAAAGCCCTCTTTGTAAAGAATTACACTTTCAAGATTCGATTCTACCGTCTTGTATACAGATTACACTTAATCTAGACAAAAAAGGGTTTATCGTTTCCTCTCAAAACTGATTTGTAAACAAACTTATAACCAACACTTCGATTGTTTTATTTATCTGTTTAAATGCTCTTTCAATCTGCTTTAGCGTTTTTCAATGAATATGGTGTTTTACAAGTATTTCAAGGAGCCTTGACATTTTGAAATCCAGTGTTTGGAGGCGCTTTCGAGTTAAAGCATTAGTTTGTTATTTTTTAAACCAAAATGTGATAGATATGCGAAAAATTAATATAATGCTCCAATTTCCATTCATACTTCTTCAATTAGAGATTACAATTTGAGGATAGGGGATTAAATTATGCTCTGAGTGTCATCTACCCTTGCAACATCTTTGATTAGATTTCATCAGGATGTGAAAATTCATATTAATTGATAGTTTATATTTAATATTCCAGTTCATCCAGAATTTTAACTCCACTTCATTTCCCGTTGCAGTTAAAGAAAAATGCGTCCAGAACCTAAATCAAATTGCTTGTCATTAATGCATTATTTTTTGATACTCTTCGTTGATAAT
Source organism: Argiope trifasciata (assembly GCA_026543055.1). Lineage (NCBI taxonomy): Eukaryota > Metazoa > Arthropoda > Arachnida > Araneae > Araneidae > Argiope > Argiope trifasciata. The sequence continues at coordinate 2,293,244 of JAPMOQ010009429.1, forward strand.
TTCTACTAAAATTGAGTTATTCCTATCTTCTATTAGTTTGCTATTTTAAAAAAAGGCATTTCTGACTCACCTTTTCTTGTTCGTTCTGAGATTATAAATTATACTCCTAATATTCAGTCTGACTTTGCTGAATAGTTGTCGTGAAAGAATTCGACTCAAATCGAAATATTGTAATATAATTTTGCTTTATTAAATCGATTGTTTTAATATCAGTATCAATTTGTGCATAAAGTCTATCTATATCAAATTCGCAAATATTTCAGAATGAGTTAATTCTTATCCAGTTAATATAAATGACTTGCAATTGATGGATTCAGGAGGATGCCATTCTATCGAACACTATATCAGAACAAAAAATATAAGCGATATTTTTTATACTATAGACATTTTTTTTTTGTAGTTGAAAATATTTCTGAATTACGACTAAAGTTTAATTTTTTTTAAGTGGTTGGCGTCACTTTAACTTTTGGCATCAAATCTGATGACATTTTCAAGCTGGACTACTTCAGAAACGATAAGAACCAGTTTGATAGAAAACTGATTCACCATTATCAGCCAAACAAACGAAAATGTCTGTTTACTCACTACGAGATTGGCGCGTTATGTAAAAATTCTTGACGTTATTATTGGAACCGCTCCCGCCAAGAAGATAACTGCCCTTATCTCTGTGACTGGGTATTTAATATATGAAAGTGCATGCTAATCATGGACTTTGGAATTTATGTAGCTAGGATTATTTAATTCTAGCTCATATTTTATGATGCAATGATCTTTAAGCAAGAAACAAACAGTATTATCCACGAACAATTAATGATGTGACTAGCTGAACATATAACCTGCGGAATAGTCACCAAACTATATTAAATAGTTGCTGAATTCAAGTGGAGGAAAATCATTTGAAAGAATGGCGTCTAATGAAAAAATTCTCTTTTTAGGTTTTTAAAATGGAAAAAAAGCAGAATTTCTAGGAAAAGGCGAAAAAACATATATTTGTTTCATGTCTAACTAGAAGATTGTTTTATACATTGTTTGTCAATTTAAGTGCAGACGATAAGACTTTCCTCCTCAAAAATCAAATCAATAGTAATAATTGCATTTTCAAATAGATATATATCTTTCGTTTGCTGTTTTTAATTTTTTCCAGATTAAATGCTCATTAAAAATTTTAAAATAACAAGTAAACTAAACATAAATTACAATTTAATGAATAATTGTGGAGTTTAGATTAAGTATTCAGTATGCGGCGATTAGTGATGTCACTCAGGTGTCCTCAGCCAATAGCTTACATTTGCGGTACATATTAATATGCATTTTTACAATGCCCTACCACGCTTTTGGATAACAGAAAGTTACCTGTGAAGTTGCATCTTGGGATAATGGACTGCAGCTGGTAACTCAGCTGTACTACTAATCTTTTTCTGCTAAATTTTTTCGTTGAATTCAGTGACTCAAGAAGCTCCGAAACGAATGACTATAAAGGTTAATTGCTGTTTTATGCCCTTTGTAAAATATTATTAGCAGTTATAATTTAAGTTGAAAGTACTAAGAAAGTCTTGAGCGACTGCATTACCAATGAATACTATAAGTAATGCAAACCTTTATTATTCACAGTGATGTAGAAAGACACACGACATGAAGCTATGCAAAACAAAACTTCGTTGCTTTATACAATGAAATTTTATAAAGCTGTACATTTTTTATTTTAAATACGGAACTTCAATGATAACTAGGAAATAACATATACTGAATTCAGTTTGAATATACAGAGTTGATATTTTCGAAAATCGGGAAATTTATGTCATCTATAAAACAGAGAAAATCCAGAAAAGTTTGAAATTTTCCTTGAAAACCGGGAGAGAACATAAAATTTTAAATGTTAAGAGTTTCCAGAATGGGGAATCTGTCAGAAACACAGAAAAGTTCTTTGTAAAACAGTAGTTGAGAGAATGATTGCGCTTGTTTCTTCACCATGGTGTTTAAACGTAACATACAGAATGATGAGGAAATTCTCTTGCATTCAGAGACAATTTCTTCTCTATATTTCTGGTACATATTGCACAACTCCAACGGAAGCGTTACAAACTATGCTCGGCATTCCATCCCTGCACACTGCAGCTACAGTTTGAAGCCATACTAACTACAATATATCGTCTAAGAACTCCTCTTGCGTATAAAGTGACATAGATCAAATCAGAAGAGCTAGAGAAGAAAGCATCTGGTTGATCTACTTACCCTTCACAGCATCTTAATCTGAACCAAATCTCATTGGAATATGGGGTAAGACATACAACTGACCTCCTATCTGCCCTAAGGCACACGGATAAACCTCGCAAGACTGAATGACCGGACCGCCGCTACAGCAACACTTTCAAGGACTACGGTTGAGTCCTAAGGGCCATGGTACAACCCTCTCCGTACGTCCCGTCATCGATGGAAGGGCCAGTGCCCCCACCTATTATTGTACCCATCGGGTTGGCGAGATCCAACCACCATATCGGAAGCATCTCAACTTCATGTCGAGGTGCCCCCCCCGGGGGGGTTGGAATATGGAGTAAGTATATCTCAAATGAACAACAACGATATCTTCACAGATGGCTCCAAAACAGATTTAGTAGGAACTGAGTTTTGTGTCCTGATCAATGATACCTGGTCCTATGGTTGCCGAATTGAATGGTAACAATACTGTTTTTCAAGATGAACGCACCACACTTCGTGAAGCAATTAAATATGCATTTCAGTTTCCAAACATCCAAAATTTAAAAAATACGTGTCGACAATATAGCAAGTATCAAAGTATATTCCAATTCAAAGAGTGAAAATCAAATTGCAAGACATTTTTTTAGCATCCTCCTTTCAAATCCAAAAGTAAAAGTATCATGGGTAAAAGCCCATGCATTCAACAACATAGGTAATGAGAACGCAGGTCAACTGACCATTTCACGCTGCGTCCTAGGCCAATTTTATATGCAAACAAAGCTTCCTAAACCACATATAAAAGCCCTCCTCTGGAAAAACATGCTAGAGGAGTGGCAAAAAATTTGGAACAATGGTGATACAGGCAGAACAATTTTTAATATCCTGCCCTCAGTTAACCTTCATTCCACTAAATGAATCAGAGAGTATATTATTTTCTTCTTAGGATCTAGCCTTTTTCTTGCTTACCTCAAAAGATTCAATCTATCAGAGAGTTGGTGATCAGTGCGATTTCGGTTGGATTGGAACGACACTTCATTATGCTACAGGATGTATTATCCTGTACATTATGTAATTATACATTATGTAATTGTGAGGATGTATTATCCTCACAATTTCTCAGCATATGCAGAAACCATCACCAAGCCTTAAACAAGAATGACTGACGAGAGTTGCTAGCAACTTCTCCGAACAAAAGTCCATGGAATTATTAAATTTATCAGTGAAAATAAAAATATTTTCTTGCCTCCGTAGTTTTCAACATGAAGTATACACACAAGGACTAAGAAGGGGAGAGGAGGAAAGAAGACAGGACCACAGTTTCTTCTCATGGATATGCATTCATAAGTATTTTTCAAATAGAGATTTTCTTTGTTACCATTAACCAAATTACTTTATATTGGATATTTTTTAACTCCATCCTCATATGTTATGGTAACAAGTGCAATATTCACAGAATTCAAGTGTTTTTTCATACATATTATCTTTTTACATACAGTAAAATCTCCTTATTCGCGCTTCCTTCATTCGCGTTTTCACTATTCGCGGATTTAAAAAATGCGACCCAATTTCTATATTCGTAGCTAAAAATTTCTTTATTCGCGGATCTAATAAGTACATACATAATAATAAAAGGATTCCAATAGGTATCCAACCCAATATCCATTGTAAATGCCGTCAAATGGACTAATAAAAAAAGTAAAATAGATATTATTACAACTTTGCCTTAAGTATGTTGTTAAATGATATCGCCGAGGACTTTGACATAAGCCTCGATCGGGTTTTTTTTTTTTTTTTTTTTTTAAAGAATATAAACAAACAGAATGAAAGCAATCTTATTACTCGATGAATAACGTATATTTTTAACTGTTGCTGTTCGGTTGTATGGTAAAAGCCGCTTTGCGTGTTTTATTGTTTCGTCTTTCACATTCGTTACAAAAATTGTGATCGAGTAACACGTCTCTACCGCTCTTTTTCTAATTTATAATGTCAACTAAAAATCGAGAAATGAGTTTCGACACGAAAAAAAATCTGTGTGACCGCTTAAAGTGAAAATAGAAATGCTTGATCGTTTACGCCTTGGAGAGTCATTTGCATCCTTATCACGCTCATTCAATGTCAACGAATCAACTGTGCTATCAATAAAAAAAATCCGAAGATAAAATAAGGTTGTTGCTTCAACTTCACTGGCAGCGAAAATGGTTCGGGATCCAGCAATAGAAGAAATGGAAGTAACGTTGTCATTATGGATCGAAAACCGCAACCAAAAAAGGGTGCCCCTGTGAGGTCCAATGGTCCGGGAGAAGGCAAAGCGTCTTTACGCTTATTTTAAAGAACCTGGTGATAGTTGTAGTGGTGAATATGCAGATGGAGGATTTCAAGCAGCGGAAGGTTGGTTCAATAAATTTAAGGTGAGACAATCATTGCATAACATAAAAATCGTCGGAGAAGCAGCATCTGCAGACACTGCTGCAACAGAACGATATCCAGAAAAATTTACAAACCTAGTGGCTGATAGAGGATACAAACCTTAGCAAGTATTTAATGCAGACGAAACTGCACTGTTTCGGAAGAGAATGCCAAACAAAACATTAATTTCTAAAAGCGAAATGTCTGCTCCTGGATTTAAGGCAGCAAAGGATAGAGTTACACTGCTGATATGTTCTAATGCATCTGGAAATTATGTCATTAAGCCACTGATGCTTTACCGATCGTTTAATCCTCGGGCTTTAAAAAATCAAAACAAGGACAACCTGCCAGTGTTTTGGCGTACTAATAAGAAAGCGTGGATTACAAGCACTATTTTTTGTGACTGGTTCCGGAATTGTTTTGTTTCTGAAGTTGAAACTTATTTTAAAAAACAGAATTTAGACTTTAAAGCACTTCTAGTTTCGGACAATGCACCAGGTCATCATCGCGAACTTGAAACTATGCATCCAAATATAAAAGTGACATTTTTACCTCCCAACACTACGGCTTTGCTTCAGCCTATGGACCAAGGAATAATTCAGACCTTTAAGCTCTATTACATTAGACGAACCTTCAAAATCATATTAGATAAAATGGAATATAATCCTGATATGAATGTTATGGAATGCTGGAAGAAATTTGACATAGCAAAATGCATCGTAAACATAAAAGAATCATTGGAAGAACTGAAGCCACACGCATGGAAGTCATGCTGGAAAACACTGTGGCCTGCTCTGACTGCCGAAAATGGCGAAGAATCTGTGCAAGTTCAAACTTTCACTGCAAACATAGCTGAAATCGCGAATTGAATAGAACGAGATGGGTTCGAACAGATAGAATCAAGTGACATTCAGGAATTGCTTGAATCGCAAGATGAAGATTTGACTGAAACCGACTCGGAGGGAATGTTAAATTCACAGCCCATTGAAGAAGAGGCTTTAACAAGCACTAGAAACGTAACATTTAATTTTTATTATCTTAGTAAAGGTTTAAGAATGGCAAATGAGCTTTGTGATTTCGTAATGAACATTGATCCGTTTATGGAACGAAGTCTTATTTTTAAGAGGCAAATTGCTAATGCGACTGCTGCGTATCAGCCTGAATTGAAGGAACTTTTAAAAACTGCCAAGCAAGAGAAAATTACAAAATTCTTCAAACCATTGCCTAAGCCTTAAGATAATTAATCAAAATGTTGAAAAGCTTCAATAAAATTGATTTTTTTACATATTAGTTTTTATTTTGTCACCTAGGAACGTATTTTCTATAATCCCATATAAATTACAATTCCGTATTCACGGTTTCTATATTCGCGGCATATTTATGGAACATATACCCCGCGAATAAAGAGCTTTTACTGTATTATTATTCCAAATAATTTTTGTATAATATTTCAAAGTATAAGATCATTGTAAACGTTTTCATATTATTGTCATTTCTTATGTTTGTAAATTCTGTACATAATTATTTTTGTTTTTTCTTCTGTAAATATTCTTGTATTTAATAAAATGTCCCTAACATGGCCATCAAACCATTTAGTGACCATAACGGTTATGGATACAGTGGTATGAGTTATACGGATACAGTGATTTCTGTTTGTCGCCATAGTTCTAAAAATTGAACACCACCATTCGCAGAATCTCATCCCTTTTCTTCTGAACAGATAAGTTCAGTTTCTATTATTGAGAAAAAATGCCTACATTGGAATAAGTTACTTGAATACTAGCGGCTCTACTGAAACTGAACAAAGATACTTTTTAATAGGGTTTTATATATGTGGAGAATACTGGAAAAAAGTATTTTTAATGCATGCCCAAAGAGTTTGCTATTTTAAAAGTTGTATTTGAAATTTCCCTGAAAAAACTAAAAAGTGATTACAAAGGACTTCATTCAATGAAGAAATTCATTTAGATGATTTCTATTTTAATGTTTTGATGTCCAAAACATTTCTGAATTTCGGAAGCCTTAAAAATAATTCTTGTATTGTCACATGGCGCTGCAACTGTAGGAAGTAAATTTAGTATCAGCAAGGTTATGTTTATTAAAACTGAAAGAGAATTCTTTAATTGGTCTAAGAACTGTATATGATACCATTAACTTTTATGGAGGCGTCTTAAATATTCCTATCTAAAGAGATTTACTACAGTTTACAACATTAGTGCGTATGAGATATTACAAAGCTCAGAAAAAAAGAATACAACAAAAGCAAAATGGATCTGCAAATTGAATTGTTGCAAAAGAAGAAAAATGAAAAACTACAGGAGTTGCTGACATTGATGCTCCCATGTATCAACTGGCCAAAAAATAAAATGAAGAAAAAAAAATCTTAGTAATGTTTTTTGTTAAATGGTTTGTATCATGGTAGCAAGAATATTATTTTGTATTTTATTTCAACCTAGTCCTTAATTTTGCGTTAGTTTAAATTAAAGAACATCCATACAAACAAAGTTAGTGATCCATACATCCCCCCCTCTTAGTATGCGAGTTTGTCTTGCAAATTTTAACCAATAATAAAGAAAAATTGTATTTTTGTATCTATTATTCAATATAGTATTATTTTAGGTGAATGTTTAATTTTTATTTACTATCCTTTGCTTTTTTTTCCGCTAATAAAAACTATGAGGGTATTGTTGTTTCATTGTGATAAACACGTGAGAGCTATTTGCACTCTTCCTACTATACTGCGTACTATACTACTATGCGTACATTAAAAATATATGGACACTTTTTTTCCAAATTTGAGTGATAAACCTAAATATATTTAATAATTATTTAATGAATAAAAACTTTATATTTTCATCCAGTTTTCGTCGATTTTTAGTTTTAGCACATTCTTAATTCCGTTTTGAAAGGAATCTGGTTTTATGAATAGAAATAGTGCATTATATTTTCAGCAAATTGCTGAGTGTTACATGTTCCAGCAACATATTTCATAATGTAATTTAATCTCTTTAAAATTTGAAGTAGTTTTACTTGCATCTGATTACGAATTATTGATTCAAATCCGCTCCCCCCCCCCTTTTTTTTTTGTAATTTTTTAAACAGTGAATTGCTTGAAACTAATTTATGAGAAATAATGTGTTATAATTTTTCTCTAATTTTTATTTATCGATACTTTGTGTTTTGATTAGCCTTTGCAAATGTCCTTTATGGTTTTTTTTAATACCATATGGATTGAAACTTATTTTTAATTAAAAAATCGGAATAATGCTAATTTTATATTCCAGTATTTGAATTTTGTGTTATAATTTTACAAAAATCATCATTTCTGGAAATCAATTTTTTTGAATGCTGAATGTATGCATAAAAAAGCTGAACAAAACACAAGTTACAGTGACAGTCTTAATTCATAGTGTAGAGTTTTATTCTTATAAGTAGATGCTTAAATTGTAAAGGATAAAAGGGGTTATAAATCGTAATCAAGTTATCTAAAAAGCATATTTTAATACATAATAAAATTTACCTTTAATCATGTTTTGCATTTTTGTGGAATACTTTGGTATCAATACTGCAGTTCTTGTGAAATGTGTTAATCCGAAATGTGGTTTATGTTCTTTGTAATATTTTCTTTATTATCGTAGAATTCTATACATACGTGCGCTTATCTGTTAAGGTACATATGCTAAAAATAAAGTAAAAATACTTCAGATAATTTTTATATTTAATGATTTAATTTTTTGTAAATGAGAGAATTTTCAAATGGAAGCATATGCATTAAATATTAAAATTATGTTTCACTTAAAAAGTTTGTTACTGTGATATATATGCATTTTACTATAATGACCTTTAAACATAACCATGTTCTTGTATGTGATTGGTTAATAGCTTGTCAGGCATTACTATGTCTTCGACAACTAAAATACTGAGAATTATTTTTGGTTTCTTTCGTACTTCAGTGAAATGTCTTTTTATTTATTAGAGATGCAGGTATTGTATTGTATTGAGGTTTATTTTAAATGATCCTCTTTCACCCAATATTTAATATGAATTAATTTGTATTATAAATGTTTTTATGAAAAAAATTAACTTTTTAAATTTTACGAATTCTTAATGTTTGCCTTATGTTATATTTGTATTAATTTCTGATATAATTTTTATTATTATGATTTATATGTAAATTCTACCCAGATTGCAAATTTTTAAATTACCTTTGTCGTTGTTGCATGTTATTGAGGTCTGATTATATAATGAATGTGTTTGGAGTGTCAAAGTGAAGATAAAAAAAAGATAAACTGTCAAAACTTCACAACAGTTTTATTATTAGTCACCATACAGAATACGGGGCATTCCTGTACAGTCATCGAAAAAAATTAGCAATACTGTTTAGGTTACACGTAGAATAGTTGTGCTCATTATATCGCCATAGAATAATTGTGCTAACCAGAAAACAATTTGACTCGAAGCATCTTATCTCCTCCGCTTCACAAGACATACAAGTGTCGAAATGGAATACTGTGAGAAACACAAAATCTCAACACATTTTACAGTCACTTCTAAACATTTCACGAGAGTGTTGAGTAAAAAATGTCAAAGTGGAATATGATACGGTTTCATGACTAAAGAATGACGGTTTCATGACTTTTCACCTCAATAAGAAATTACCTTTTAAATTTTTTTATATATTTTTTTACATTTTTATATTTTTTTTTATTTCGTTTTATTATTTTTTTTTTATTTGAGGAGGAACACAATTCTATTCACAGTCTCACTCTTACTGTTTCAAGAAGAACGAAGCAGTTTTGAAGAGGTTTCTCCCATACAATACTTTACTTGCATAGTCATGATATGAAGAGAGATCAACCTTTCATTGATATGCCTTTACTGGATGGAAAATTAATTTTAAAATCATATTTGATATGTGGCCACATAACTAGGAAATTTCTTTGGTTGTTCTTTTGAGACACAATCAAAAAAAGAGTATTTGCATAAGTTTATACGGCATGTTAAAAATAAGTATCAAATATCTCCTACACATAGATACAATCAAGGACAGTGAAACTTGCATAGATTATATTAGGAGCGGTGAAAATAAATATTAAATATCTCTTCCTCAACTGATATAAACAGTTTATAGTAACATTTCTTTGGCAGGGCTTTTAAAACACACTGCAAGAAAGAGTAAACTGCATATTATTTGTAGGGTGTGATGAAAATAGAGATAAAATATCTCCTACATCTAGACACAATCAAGGAAGGTGTAATTGGCGTAAAACTTATAAGGCTTGGTGAAAATAGATATTAAATATCTCCTTATCAACTGATACAAAATGTTTATGGGATATTTCATCGGTTATTTCTTTTAAGGCACAATCAAAGAAAGTTATTTGCATAGGAGACATAAGGCATGGTGAAAATAGAGATTAAATATCTCCTACAGCCAGACATAGTAGAAAACTGTGCAACTTGCATAAAACTAATTAGATGTGGTGAAAATTGATATTAAATATCTCTTTCTCACCTGATGTAAGTTTAAGGGCAAGCTTCTTTGGTTGGGCCTTTAAAAGACAAACAACGAAAGAGTTATTTGCATAGTATTTGTAAGGCATGATGAAAATAGAGATAAAATATCTTCTACACCTAGACACAATCAAGGAAGGAGTAATTTGCTCTTAACTTATTAGGCGTGATAAAAATAGATATAAAATATCTCATTCCCTTCTGATACAAACTGTTTCTGGGATATTCCGGCTGTTATTTCTTGAAAGCACAAACAAAGAAAGAGTTATTTGCATAGGATATATAAGGCATGGTGAAAATGGAGATTTAATATCTCCTACAACCAGACACAGTGAAAGGAGGTGTAACTTTCGTAGAACTTATTAGGCGTAGTGAAAATTGATACCAAGTAACTCTTTCTCACCTGGTGTAAACGGTTTATAGGAAGATTTCTTTGGTTGTGCCTTTAAAACACAATCAACGAAAGAGACAGTTGCATAGTATTTGTAAGGCATGATGAAAATAGAAATAAAATATCTTCTACACCTAGACACAATCAAGGAAGGTGTAATTTGCACTTAACCTATTAGGCGTGGTGAAAATAGATATAAAATATCTCCATCTTAACTGATACAAATTATTTATGGGATATTTCTTTCGTTCTTTCTTTAATACACTATCAAAGAAAGAGTTATTTGCATAGGATATGTAAGGCATGGTGAGAACAGAGATTAAATATCTCCTACAGCCAGACACATTATAAAAGGTGGTTAACTTGCATATAACTTATTTGGCTTAGTGAAAATTGATATCAAACATCTCTTTCTCACCTGTTGTTAACAATTTATGGGAAGATTTCTTTGGTTGTGCCTTTAAAACACACTCATAAAAAGTGTAATTTCCATAGAACTTACTAGCCCTGGGGAGAAAAGCTATAAAATATCTCCTTCTTAACTGTTACAAACAGTTTATGGGAATATTTCTTCGGTTATTTGTTTAAGACACAATCAAAGAAAGAGTTGTTTGCATAGGATATATAAGGCATGGTGAAAATAGAGATAAAATATCCTCTACAGCGAAACACAACAAAGAAAAAAATGTTTAGCTTGCATAGAACTTATTACGTTTAGTGAAAATAGCTTTTAAAAGTCTCTTCCTCACCTGATATAAACAGTTTATGGGATCATTTCTTTGATTGTGCCTTTAAAACACACTCGTAAAAAGTGTAACTTGCAAAGAACTTATTAGACATGGTGAAAATAGATATGAAATATCTCCTCCTCAACTGATATAAACAGCTTATGGGAACATATAATTACGTAGAAAATTCAGTTATTTTCATTGTTTAACTTTTTTCACTTCATTAACACTCATATATATTATTTTACAAAGTGTGTAAATAATTCCTTTGTCGCAATAACAAACTTGCTGACAAAACTGAGCAGTCAATTTTTGTCTCGCCGCCGCAGTTCAAATACTACAAAATCAACGACATGTAATACAACAAACAACTTTAAAATGAAAGCCACATCAATTTCAAAGCATTGCATATTGCTTTTGTAAAACCACACTAGTAAAATTTAAAACGCAGGAAGAACTTTCTCCGTCAGTTAACAGAACAAACTATACTCGTGAGCCCTGAAAATATTGACACTCATAAGCTCGTTGATTTTTGAGTCATCAATCGAGGAAATTGTGAAAGAAGTGCTCGAGATTGAAAAGATTGTCCGGTGTTACACAGAATAATGGTGACTAGAACTACAAAGCTTTAAACACAGGTGCTGTAAAGATCGGAAAGCAACGATTGGGCGCCAAAAACTCTTCATGTCTAATTGAGCTCTATGAAGGGACCATTGCATTACTTCTTGATGGCAGTTCTTCCATTGGAGGTGAAAAAACGGGTAACAATTTTCCATTTGAGCACTATTTAGGGACTACTGTGTAACTTCTTGGTGACACATTTTTTTTTTCTTTCTTTACTCATTTTTTTCTTTTTGTCGTCAAAGGTGAAAATTTAGGAAACAATTTTCTTTTGAGCACTATTAAGGAACTCTTGAATTTCCGTCTCTTAACAGTAGTCTCTTCCGGTTGGAGATAAAAAGATTGGAAACAAATTTTCGGTAAGAAAAGAATTTCGAGAAGATCGCTTCGAGGCTACTTCTACCAGTTTGAAAATCGAGCTTTTTTAGAAAATGAGTACGAAAAGATGAGTTGGTCCCGTTTCTGTACATTCGTACAATTTCTTGGTAAAAAATACCCTATTCAGAACCAGTGCTTAGCAGAGCTGATGGCACCCGCCCGTTTTCTGGTTTTTTACCAAAACTTTCGGAATCTAAGTGCATTAAAGAGAAAATTCTCAATAAATAGACACGAGCGGAAAAATCATTCGGTGATATGTTTCGTCTTTTTTTCGTTTTGGCATTCAAGTATCTGGAATTTAGTCCTTTTTGTTTGGAAGACTATTTTGATCAAAATTAAAAAGAACAAATTTAAAGAAATTGTGAGCTGCAAACTGCTCTCTGGTTTTAGAAGAACAGTTCAAAAAGAGACTAGCCTTTTGACGCATGGACTTTCCCACTCTTTCTCTCTTTGTTTTTCTTTTGGCACATGAATTTGGGCAGTGACTTTCCCTAACTAAGAAATAAAGTCAAATGACAATCTTTCTTCGAAAATAAAATTATGGAAATTTCACTTCGGCTTACTACACAAGAAAACGCGCAGCGTGCAGCTCACCCGGATAATGCTGACGCAGCCCAAAAAGTTGAGTGCTATCACTGTTTTGGCCGTTAATTTTTCCTTCATCTGATTTTAAAAAGTTGGCGGCACAAAATTATTTTTTCCTTTAATCAATCAGATATTGATAACAAGATTGGTTATCGATGCAGTATGACAACACTACGGAGGCCTAATGCCCGGCTGATGCATTTGTATAATATACAATAACAACTACATCTAGAAATAGTGCATATACAATGTCTCAAAAAATGTGATATGTAATGGAGAACTCCGGTTCTCCTTCCACCTGTCTGTTTTTGTACTTGGATCTTTTACTTTTTTCATCAGCTTGGGCGTAAGCAACTCTTTCCTTCATGTTACGGCTATGGGGACCTGTTTCTCAATCAAAAGTTGCATCTCGGGCGTCAACTAACGGTACAGTTCAAGAGTATTTGGCATGCAACGATGGTGGAAAGGGATTCATCGTGAGAATGAACTGAGTTTAAAAAAGAAAATACATATTTACAGCATCACGTCACCACAGAAAAAATAATAATAGAAACAGAGATCCTTTCAGAGATCAACCATTACAACATCGAGAACTAATTACAATCCAACACTTTTTTCCGTCCACACATAAAGCAAAATCTACTTCTTATACTATTTATATATTAAACATACCAGTACTCTATTGTGTGTGTGAAAATTTAGCATCCGCTCTTTATGGGTTTGAGTTAAAGAATAATGCCTTTCTGCTGGAGAGGGGTTATCCAAATGCCTTCCACGACTTAGTCAAAGGGTTGCTTTGGCACTTTCAGAATAGATTTATGGGGAGAGAGGTTATTTCAATCTGAAAAATTTTCAATTCAATCCAATAATAGGGAATAGGATATGTTGCTGAAAATGGGATCGAGTTGCCTACACTGACTTCCACCTTCGGCAGCAGGCACTTAGTTCCTAGCAACTTTGTAAAACTCTGTTTAACAGATACAATTTTTTTTTTTTTTAGCTTTTTACAATTTTACCCTGAAAACAGGCTTGATATGTTTCCGTTAGGCTTCAATAGCTTTTGGTTCTTTGTATATATATATAAGTATATATATGTATGTATATATAAGCGTAAATAGTAAATAAAAGTTTCGATTGTCCAAAGGTCCGTTAGTCGATAAAGAAAGGATTTCCTGTCAGGAGCCTAGGGATGAATTCTTATTGCCAGATACAGGTAGCGGGATCGACATCAGGAGATTCGAGTAATCAGGTGCTGGACTCTTTACCAAGGAGGGAGAATAGGAGGTCTTCCAGGAGTCAAGGAAATACTAGTCTAAAAGAGAAGCTGCAAAAGATAGTAAATGAGCAGAAATTCGAAGAAGAAAGATAGAAGACAGGTCAGCGTGACAGGAAGAAAAACTCACCAGAAACCGACAAGACTAAGGTGCAGTAAATGGAGAAAGAGAGCGGATTACTTGAGTGGGGCAGTTGGCACGTTCTTCCACAGCAGTGGTAACTGAGCACTATGAATACTGCAAGAAAGCAAAAACAGCACTCAAAATAACGCATAAGCATACAGAAGAGAAGGTTGCTCTGCACTAAAGATATACTGCTGGGGAGCTAAAGAAAACATTATCGGCTATAAAATAAATTATTCGCACTAGATGGTTATCAGCAAAACCATCAGAGGAAAAAAAGTAGGGTTAAAAACACACCATGTATCCAAATATTGCAATTTAGCTTCAGTTTAACGGACTCTATTTTTATAATATATATTCCCAAATTTTTTCACCTGTTTCTTTTTCTCGGTGGTATATATTTTAATAAGTTAAATGAATTATCTGATAATTTTTTTTGAAAACGAAATACATTTAGTTTTCAAATGGGAAATTAGATAATTATTAATCTTTTTGATGCTCTTTCGAAATTAAATTTTTTTTCATTATATTGTGAAATACACAATTTTTTCATGCATTGGAAATTGTTTGATCTAGATGATATCTTCTTTCGCATATTCGTACTTTTTTTTGTATATTCTGAGAAATCATATAACTAATCAGTCTTATGTTTAGAAGTTTTTATTCAATAGAAAAGTTTACCCTCTTCATTAGTAGCCATAGTAATCTAAAGCGATGAATGATCTTCAAAGATAATCATTAAATATATTAAATGAAATCCTATTCTTTGTAAATAAATTCTTTACATCTTTATCATTCACCATTCCAATAGAGAGTATTTCCTTTGAGATCTAAAATGATGAATGACCCCCACAAATGCTCATTAAATGTATCGTAGTAAACAATAATTTTGTTAATATTTTTTTTATATCCCCTTCTCGTCATTCAATGTCTTTCAACTTTTCAATAAAGGAAATTTCTTCAATTATTTTGTAGAATGTGGAGGGTGCATGTTACTCATTTCCAAAGTAGTTACCTTTGAATTAATACATTCTATATTTGTCTCTTGTCAGAAGGAATATTCTCCAAATTTATTCTTATATATTACTTATAATTTTAAAACAAAAAAAAATTCGATAATGAAAAAAATGATAAAAAAACTTTATCGATATGGTTTAAAAAAATAGTGTCAATAAATAAATTGTGATTGTAAATTAATTTGGTTTTCTCTTCTTATAGTTAGAAAATATATTATTTAAAATTGAATTTCAAATAATAAAGAAATAAGGAATAAATTGAAAGAATTAATTTATTTGAAATTAGTGATTTAATATTATGTAATATCTTTTGAAATTCTAGTTTAAGAATAATCTTTTTTATGTTTATGGAAAAGTTCTGATTATTTCTTTCATTTACTAATTTGCAAGAAAAAATTGTCATTAAACTATTGTCTGACTAGAGATGACTTTAGAAAAAACATGAAATAAAAGACCTTGACTTGAAGAAGCTGAAAGATCAATATAATAATCAATAATAAAAATATTAATTGAGAAATAATAAAACAATAGATTTCTTATTTCGCTATTCATTATTTATTAATAGAAAATAATTTGATCGTTTTGGGATTTAATTCTTGTTTAATCTGATTGTTACAAAGTAAATAGAAACATAATGAATAATAATTCAAATTTCAAATACGTCGATTATGTAGTGAGAACAACTATACGTTCATCTGCAGTTTGAAGAAAAGATAAGTTCAGATTTTTAGATAAAATGAATACATGCCGTTACGTGATGCTCATCATTCGCTCCGTATCAGTTTTGATTAGCAATGCGCGTATTACAGAAAGACGTCACTGCTGGACATAAGACAACGTACAGTTAGTTAGTACAACGTAGAGGTAGCATGCATGAAGACTTAAGTCCCATGATTGTAACTTAATTGAAATCGATTTTATTATATTAATTATAAGAGTATTAACATTAAATTATAAACCCACTTATTTTCTATTATTATAAAATGCAAAAATTAATCTCAGTTTTACTGTAATTTAATATATGATGTCAGAGTAATTATTTACATGCTTTGCAGTTAAATGGTATGTGCTTTGTTGTTTTTCTTGTGACCACGACATCATTTGAGTCCATTTTATTACTCTCAAAATTTATAACTAATGCAAGTCCAGAATAAAATGAAAATGTTTCCAATTTTAGAACTTTTAAATCCAAAACATTTACATTATTACAATTTGGCATACTAAATATTAATTAGGAAATAAGTCTTTTTCAAAGCCTCATTTATTAACCAAACCTTTTCTTTCTTTCTGTTTGCTTTGAAGTCCATTATAATCTTTTTTTTTTCTTTTTCTTTTTTTAGTTGTAGCAAATTTTTAAAAAATCTATACCTTAACACATAACAGATGCTTTCTTGATGGGCTATAAGAAACAAGGAGATTTAAAATATATCACTGTAATTCCCAATCCAGCATATTGGTTAATGGGACTGAATATTCCGAAATTCTGAGATATTTTTCGAGAATAATCTTAAATGTAATGTAGTTTGACGGATGGTGATTTATTCAGCACATAAAATTTATCACCAAATGCAGTTTATCCGTTCAGATCTTTACTAAATTTCCCCGTTTACCATAATTTTATGGAAATAGCTCCATTTTGGTTTTACGAAATGTCATAAATATATCACAAAGAGCAGTTGGCGTTTTATTGGAGAGGCACGTGATCAAGATAAAGTATTTCAGCTTTTAACTTTTTTTTTTCTGGCTAAGACTTCTCCACGCATCCCATTTATATATAATTGATGGGAATTATAAGATTCATATTGAGATCATGATGATAAGGATTTCAAATAATCTCAGAAAAATATAATAATAATAACTTTTTTGGGGGGGGAGTTGAATCTTTGACAGAGAATTAGCCTTCTATTCTAAAAGTCTATCTATATTCTTTTTATTCTTGCTTATAAAAGAAGCATCATTAAGCTGCTTATTATAGTTAAACATGAATAAAATATTATTGATAATTTAGAGCTACTTACCAAATGCTGATTTTATTTTTCACTTTTAACACTTTAAGCACTACCGACGAGATATCTCGTCTTTCAGATATTTCAAATTACAGGTTTCTGTGAGCTAAAATTTGTCTCTTATGTCAGGTTAGATAAGTTGATAGATATGTATTAGAAAGTTCAAGTTGATTGATATGTCTTTGGAAATTCATCCAATCTAAACTGGAATAAGAGACAAATTTTAGCTCACAGAAACCTGTTACTGGAAGTATCTGAAAGAGGAGATATTTCTTCGGTAGCGTTAAAAGTGTTAAGATATATCTTTTATAGTGAAAATAATAATTACATGAATATTTATAGGTCTTCCAATAACGAATTGATTTTTGTATTCAATTTTAACATTATAATTTTTGCCTTTAGATTTTATATCTTTTTGAGGAGAGAATTTGACGTATATAATAAAGTAGATGATTTGATGTATAAAATAAAGTAGAATATAATGTTAAAAAGGTAAACTGCTTTTGTGAATTAAGAGAATTAGGAGCATTTGTATCTTCAAAATAATCGATTTTCGAAATTTAATCGCAAATCTTATAAATTTTGCACCATTATAGATTATAGAAATGTATAATGTATGTAGGTTTTTTAAAAAACCAGAAGCTTATAAACACTTTTATAAAAGTGGCTAATAGGATCCCCTATGAGGAAATATGAAGTTTTTTTGCCTTTTTCACGAAATTTTTTTTTTTTTTTTCAAATCAAATTTCGGTATTCATAAAAAATTATCTATATTGGAATCATATGAAATGTTATTCTACAATATTTACAAACACTCTGTACCTGTTTAACCTGTTTTTATTTATCAATGCGCAAAAATAACGTTTTAAGAAACGTTTTTTATAGTGAAAAAGACCATGCATTTTATGAATTTTCAAGTTACATGTTATTCAATATTTACATTTTCTTAATGTTTGTATATTGAGGGGAAAATATTTTCGTTGTAATTATAGAACTTGTATCGACATATTATGCTAATTTCCAATTGCATTAAAATAATTTGGGAATGATTTTAATCAAAATATTTTTTCTGTGTTTACCGAATTGAGGTTATAGCACCACAAAAAATATTCGTTTTTTTTGTACAAAGCAGATACTTTATGCAGCAAATATTCATCTACAGTTTCAAAATGAAAACTGTCTGTTCTTTCGTCTTATACTAAATTTTACATCAGGTATAAAACTTCCTTGTGGAAAAAGTATTTTTTTTTTTATTTTTTTAAATAATGAAAATTCGGGCGTTTACTTTATTTATTTGTGCCGAAAACAACACAGTTCCTTTAAATGGAAATAAAATTCTAATTCTGGATCGGGGCACCAAATACACTGCGTATATTTGTTATATAACCTGCAGAAAATTTTCATTGTATTTTTTTCTTTCGTGATAATGAGCTTTTTAAAAATTGGAAGGTATATTTAAGCTTTAGCTTTAATGAATATTCTGGGAAATTGTATTTAAAATTAAGTAAATTTTTTTTCATTGCTCGTGAAGAAATTTTTTTGTTTTATTGTTTTAAGTATTCCTGCCAATAATACACAGGGTGCTTACGCTTCACCCGGTGAAGTTTAACAAATAACTTCTTCGTGTGGCTCAGTGCCATGTGTCTGGCATATAACCAACGATTTCTTTGTGGCTGCTGGATTGAGAAAGCAATTCGAAAATAATGCTTTTTTTATGGTTCTTTCACCTGTAATAGACGAACAACCAAAACTAAAACGTACTTACATCAGTCACTTCTATGCAACTCTTTAAAAAAAAAAAAGAAAAATTAAGTTAAATCTTCAGGATTTCTTGATCAATGCTGAATGCAACTTGACATCTTTCCTGCACCCTATAAAAACTATTCTTATAAAAATAAACTTTAAATGATACTGAAAATTTCTTTTAGTGTACTTCTTCAACACCTTTCTGCAATTTATTATATATATTACCTTCAATATACGAAAAAAATCATTCTATAGAAGACCTAGGCATTTTATAGAATGCCAAAAACTGACTGGTAATGTATGAAACGATTAAAAATTTCATACATTTGCTAGGCATTCAAATGTCAAACTGGCAAAAATATGAAATCTATCTGCAAGAAAAAGAGCCTCTGTCAAAGAAATGAAACGATATTATATTCGATGGTACATTAAACCAGCTTGATGATGAAATAATTACCGAAGAACTTTCCTTTTTTGCTACTTGTTGTACTGTTCAAAGAAAACTATTGACGTACTAAGTGTGGTAAAAAAATTCTGCTTTCTGTGACCATATTAGAAATTATAATGAAAATTATATTTGTTTGCACTCTTTGTTTTTAAATCAATAATTCGTTTTAATAATAACGTTATCATGACCCTTTTCTTCATACTTCGACTAAATAGCATTTTTCCTTTCACAGAATGCGGAATGGAAAGTTAATAATAATTCGCATATTTCATACTTTACTTAAAATTGCTTGGTATTCTATAAAGTACCGATGTATTCTATAGAATACCGCAGTTGCGTAAATCGCCCTTAACATAATCATGAAACTTGATGAGCTGTCATTGATAACCAATAAATTCTGTAAAATCATGCTATTAGCTATTAATGATGTCATAAATCACGGAACTCTGAAGATTCATTCTTAGTTTCTCTAAATATTTTAAATCCTAATATTCGAAGGAAAATAACTATGCCAATGAGAAAACCAAGAGTATGAGCGTTGAGAGTGGATGAGTTTTATGGTGCAAGAGCCAGATTTGACCATAATGTTCCTATCATGTGGTGGAAGAGCAAGGTTTGAAGGTTATGATATAAAATACTAGGGTTTTCATTCATCTGTCCGCACTGATGCTAATGAATTACTGTTATCAATGACCAAACGAATTTATTCCAATTTTAGCAAATTTGTTATATAATACGTTGTAATGAGGTTCACCGAACAACAAGTCAATTCCAGTATTACTTAAATCGCTCATAATATATAGTTTCTTACCTTAGAGTAGAGACAAGTAAGAATTCATTCACTGCTTTTCTAGATGTGGGCAATTGATGACTCCAATTTTAAAGTCAACGAAGATGAGATGATTCGGGAATTACAACTACAAATGTTGTGCAAGTTTGTCAAATTTAACGAAACTTTTGGAATTTGAGGACACTGTGGAATTGACAGTGCCTTATTTTGTAATTTCTCAATCTAATGTAATTTTTACAACATATACAAAACTCAAAACAGATGTATCGACTTAATAATTATTTTTGATGACGTTTCCTCTGGAAGTTTTGGTCTAATTTAAGTGTGTTAAACGAATTTACTTGAAATTAATCTTGACCGTCTTATTGGATGCTTTTATTAAATACTTACTTCGTTTACATATCTTTTGACTAATTTTAGTCTTAAAAAATTTAACTGCCTTCCTTTTTTATGAAAGCAATCATGGTAACAGTAAATAAGTTTATTGTATTTATTCTTCCATTCAAAATTAACACCGCAAATTTTTAACTATTGCATTTATGTATGTAACATTTTAATATCTAATTGAAACGTAATTAATTTCTTAATTTTTATCTTCATTTAGCCCATATTAGATTCATTCTAAAATGCTCTCTTATTTCCTGATCCCATTCCACCTTTTTCATTTAATTAAGGCGCCAGAAGCTCTGTAAAAATGCTTAAATCAGCGGTTCTCACATTCCGATTGAAATAATAAAAAAACTGCCGACGTAAAACAATTGTTTTAAAATATACCTATTTTCCGCTTACCTGAATCGATTCGCCTAAAGAAATCCCTTTTAGAATCTCAAGGTATATAATGACCGAGAGAAAATATTTCATTCTCTTTTACGCTGTTTTACTTTTGTATCTCTGGTGAACGGACGCCAGTTTTGTCCGCGGAAGATAAAACAAACGCACAGTTTTAAAATTTTCAAATATCTTCTTTCTCTTCGTCCACGAAACTGCTAAAAAAATGTGCATTTTTACATCATATATATATATATATAATTTTGAAGCAAAATAGTAACCGAAGAGAGGAAAGACACATTGAACTTTTACTTTGCTCTATTTCATCCATGCTTTATGTACAAGTATAAACGAAGAGCGCATCACACAGAACGACTCAAGAGAAACGAGGAAAAGCTAATGAAATGTTCGTCCCAATGATTATATACTGTGAAATTTTGATAGGGATTTCTCTACATGTGGCGACTCAGGTAAGGAAATTATAGGGATCTTCAAAAAATGTACTGTGGTTGACATTTTTTATCCCTTCACTCGGAAAGTGTGAATTGCCGATTTAAACACTTTATAAAAAGCTTCTGTTGAATTAATTAAATAGAAAAAGTGGAATAGAATCAGGAAATAAGAGAGTATTATAGAATGAAGTTAATCTGCGTTGAATTAAAATAAAAGGAAGTTAATCAGGATTAAATTAAATTTTGAAAATATCATTCCATATACATATATATTGAAGAAGATTTTTCATCTATAAGTTCGTTTTATTCTTCCTCCGGAGGCAGGCAGGATTATTCGCAAGAAGGCGCGGACACAGACATGCGTCAAGTAGCGCGAGCCAAGCAGAAATTGCGAAAAAGAAAGAAAATAATTTCCCTCTTCTTATATACCATATTTTGATAGGGAAACTATTGTTTACAGTGCTAATAGACTATTAAGTTTTTCATAGGGATTTATGCATGTCCATCTCAAAGCAGGGGAAACACAGGGATCTTTTAAAAAATTGTTTGTTTAGGTCTGCAACTTTTATCAATCACTCGCAGCGAGGAAATCCCTCACTAAGCATTTTTACAAAGCATTTCTTGAATTAATTCAGTAAATAGCGTGGAACCGGATCAAGAAATAAGAAAATATTTTTAGAATGAAGTTATATGGGATAAATTAAAATAAAAATTTAGAAATTTGATTTTAAAATATCATTTAACTCATATGATTTATCATTTTATCATTTGGATTTAAATTAGATGTTAAAATATGATTGTATATATATATATATATATAATATAAGAAAAACGTAAAAGAGGGAGAAAATATTTATTTCCCATCTTATGTGCCATAAGATTCTAATAGAATTTCTTTACAGATGTCGATTTAGGCAAGGGAATTATAAAGATCTTTTACAAAGATTTCGCGTAGGTTGACGTGTGGGAACTTGTAGATTTCAGCAATTTTACAGAACTTATGTTGTATTAATCAAGTAAAAAAAAAAGGTGAAATTGGATCGGGAATTAAGAGAACATTTTTGAATGAATTTAATATGGACTAAATTACACTAAAATTAGGAAATTAATGAAGTTAAAATTATATTGTAATTTCTTTGTAAATAAATTTATTGAGGTCTGCAACTTTTATCAATCATCCGCAGTGATGTAATCCTTCACTAAGCATTTTTACAAAGCATTTCTTGAATTAATTCAGTAAATA
>JAPMOQ010009429.1:2322115-2339748 GCA_026543055.1 Argiope trifasciata
TCATTAAAGCATTGCAAAGAAGTCGACGTGGCGTACCACTGTTTATTCAATAATGTAACGGGGAAAAAAAACCTCGTCCACAACTTCGAAAGTATTTATATCTAATTACCATTAAATAAATATTTAAGCGAGGTAGCGACTATTTGCTGATTGCTACTTCATAAGTGATTTAACGTTCTGTTAAAAGGACAAACGTCTTCAGCTTGTAGGTGATTATAAATATATAAAATGTACTTTGTCAGCTTTATATGCAAATTCTATTCTATATATTTTTGTTCTTTCTTGTATATTGAACAAATTATTTGATTAAAAATTTATTGGGAACGCAGAATGTGTGTAAATCATTTCCGAAAAAAATTGCTTGAGCACTCAGCAATGTTACTAGACAACACAGACGCACTCTAATAATAATAAAAAAAAATTTGGAAAACAATAAATGAATTGATTATTCTGTTTTTACTCAATAATTGCTAAAATTCTGCATTAAAAAATATTTGATTTTAGAATACTTTAACGATTGGGTTGTAGATAAAAAACAGAAAGCTAAATGAAATTTTCTGAGGAGATGTAATAATTTTTTTGCTAAAAATTTTCTTATTACAAAAAGTAATTTCACTTCTTCCTCACATTTTTGCAGATATATAAATATCTTTACTCGACGTACTGTAAACTCGAAAGTCTTTATTGCTCTAGATTTCCGTCATGAATCTTCAACACCTAATGTTTACGAAGCGTTTGCTACTAATACCAGAAGTAAAATCAGTATTAAAATGTTTTTCTTTAATTCTTTTTCATCCAATTTCTTCTGATGATATATTGAACATTTATCTTCTTGTACGACAGTGATGTCTTCGTCTATTATAATTGGAAAAAATTCCAAAAACTTTAGTGTAAATAAAAAAAAAATTAATGCCTTTAAAATGAAATAATGTTATTTACTTTAGTGAAAACCTATAAAAATGCTACTAGTTTTTCTAACCTTCAAACCACTCACTTCAAACTTTACACACTCTAAATATTGAAAAGACAAAAGGAAGTCAATGGTATAGGAAAGAACTATAAATGCACTAAGTAAGAATTATTTCTCAACCTAAATTTCTGCTTTTTTTATTCTGCTGTGTTTTTTTTTTTTTTTTTTTCATAAGCAGATTGAGTAACAATTTAGTTAATAGTAGTTTTTTAAACAGCGTTTTAACTAAAAAAAACTTATCTGTTTTTTAAAAATATAGATTATTCTATTAGAAATAAAGATTTGAATAGGAATTTGTCTATTCAATTAGTATAAAGAAGACAACTTTAAACAACTATGGAATTCATAATTTTATATTATCGATTGCTTTAAAAAAGAGGTTTTTAAATACACCACACTTTTTACACATTTAATTAATTAAAATAAGATTGTGCGTTATATATTTCAATAGTTTTTTTAAAACTATGTATTCAAATAGATTCAAGTTATAAGAAATAAATACATAATTTTCTAAAATATTCCATTTCTTCGTTCGCAAATCACTAATATATATGCTTACAAAAATAACTTTCTCTCGTAGTTCGTGTTAAAAGATATGCTTTGTTTATGCTAAATGAATAAAATGCAAACATAGATAAAGTAATAAAAGTTTGGATCATAGTTAAAAGATCATTTTAATCATGAAAAATATTTAAACAAGTATAAAACTATTGAGTGCTCATATTTAACAAGTGCGATAGGTTTTATAATGAAAAACTTTCTTTTTCAAACTATTAAAAAGAGTGCGTCTGCATCATCTTAATAAGACAAATATCCTTTACAAATAATCTTGCAAAAAGTAAATTTATTTTAATTTGCTATAAAGCAATAGGAAATTTTAAAAGCATATTTTAAACGAATAGATTAGTAGAATATTTGCTTTGCATTGTCCTAAGCTATGGAAACTTTCATTCACATCCAACTCTTAAGGAAACTAGTGTCGAAGACTTAAGGCATTGACTGTCTCGTGATTCGCTTGTGGTTTACACATGCTATTTAATTATATCATATTTTTTTTTTATCTAATTACATTTCCCTTTCTCTTCTACAGTTATGATCAAACAAGTCATTTAATTAGATAGTCTAAATTAGAAACGTAAATCATGGCAGCAGATGCATTAAAAATTTTTTTTTAAAGGAGGCAATAAAGAGTAAAGTCTTTCTTTTACTTTATGAGATATCTGAAGGTAGAAGATCAGTTATAAATGCTTAAAATGCTTCTTGTAATTGGTCACATATATTTTAAAGTAGGGAACAACTACTTCACCCTGTTTATCCTTTCATCCAACATTTAATTTCATCAGCAAGTTTTTCTATGCAATTTTTTTTCTCTTTTTTTATTTTTCAATCAATGAAAAAATGCTTAGAAATAACTTATTTAGAGATAATGTCACATACAAGAAGATATTATGCTATATAATATGGAAAAAGTCTTCACATAAAAATAGCATCTTAATTTATGGAACTTCACTGATGTTGACACATAAAATTGTGGTCCAGCATCAATACTTATAAGCAAATGCAGCTTTTGTTATCCAGTTTTTTTAATAGATGCATTAACCATCTCTTTATTTCAAATGCCGTAACGAAACAAACTTGTTTGTGATGGTTTATTTTTTATGAATACAGTTTTTATCTTTATTTAAAATATAAAAGGAACTATGGAAATTGCATAGCTGTTTTTTTTTCAGTTCTTATCTATGTTTAAATTATAAAAGGTACTATGAAGTTTGCACAGGTGTTATTTTTCAGTTCTTGTCTACATTTGAAATCTAAAAAGGAACTGTAAAATTTGCATAGCTATTATTTTTCAATTCTTATCTGTATTTAAAATATAAAAAGAACTATAAAACTTGAATAGCTGTTATTTCTCAGTTCTTATCTTCATCATTCAAAATATAAAAGGAACTGTGAAATATTCCTTGTTATTTTTTACTCATATTTTGAGTAATATGTGTATTCTTTACATACCATAAAAATAATAAATGTTTTAAGTGCATAGAATGTGTATGCTGACACTAGCCCTCTGATTCCAGTCTTTGGGACAACAAACTTATTTTTCTCTAAAATGTTTTAATCAAAAAACATTTCTTTAGAAAAAATGGTTTACTACACCAATCCTCACCACATCTCTACGGGGAAAATGTATTAAGGGATCTCTGGTGAGAAATGGTACAGACAATAACGATCGAAATAATTAATGCAAAAACATTCTTCCTGTTAACTACAGATCTATTAGTTGGAGAAAATGATCTTGGTCCCAGGGTAAATCTTCTGATTGGCGTCAATATATGTAAAAAACTATTACGGTGGGAAACAAAGAGAAGCTAGATTTTCAGTTCATGAAATTGTTCTTGATATGACATATTTCAACTCAGACATCGGTACTCTTCATATTGCTCCAACTACAATGTCCGATGCTTCAGAGCAAGAAGGTTCAATCTGATATCAGAAGTTAATAAATATTTACTGACACACAGAAACACTTTGACTGAAAGATGTTTTTTGAAAGAGAGAAATAAATGCCTAAGTGTATATTGCATTTCTTCGAAAGGCGGACTAGAAGACATGAAATTCTAATCATGATAAGGCATTCTTAGAAATTCTAGCTGCTATGTAAAAAAAGCTATCCCTGGTGTGGTTGCAAAAAATCTCTTGACTGACTAGGAAGGCTATATCAGGAAAACAATATACGTCTATTTACACCGATAGAAGCATCACATGAATCCACCTTCGGAGTTCCTTTGTTCTGACTAGCTACTTTGTTTTACAGTCAGGAACATTTCCTGTTACATCATAGCTGGAAAATTCCTAATCCATTCGCTTTTACAAGAGCTCACAAGTATAATACTGGTACTATATAAAGTTAACTGGAACACTCCTTTGGCGCCACATTCCTTTGATAGGGGTTGAACGTAGAACTTTTGGCGTTGTTTTTCATTTAAAAAGGAACAAACGCATTCTTTACCATCCCATACTTTGGTGAATCGTTTGGCTGTTTGTTTTTAGTAAGGGCTGAATTTATTGCGTTCCGTTTTCTTATTACCGTTGTGTGTTGCCGTTGCCCTCAATTTGGTAGTGAGGGATTTTCTATTTGAGATCGTGGTTTGTAGATCAAAGATTGTGGTTTGGTTGGCAGCAGCGGCAGCAGCAGCGGCGGCAGCGGCTGAACTGAGGCCGAGGGTGAGAGGACTGGCCTTCACCAGTTGGTTGATGGGAATAGCCAAGGGGGTGTTGGTGATCGACATGGTGTTGGCAGAGGTCGAGGAAGGGTTGGAGGTCAGGTCAAGGTTCTTATGCAAATCCATGCTGCATCGGTGATTGGTGGAAACATGGGGAGAGAAGAAAAACAAGACAAACGATATAGATTAGAATGAGTTGGGTAAGGAAAGGGAGTATCAAACAAAAAAACCATTGATTTATTGGATAAAGCTAACAGCTTTCGATGGGTTCTGAACAAAAGAGGATAAAGCTGTCGAATCCAAGAGTTCAAAGGAGAAACAAACAAAGCTAAGCAATCGAAAGGCTTTTGTAACAGAGAAAGATTCATTACCTTTTGGCAAACTAATCTTCCACAAGAAAAACATGTTGACCCCCCCTTTTTTCAGCCTTCTAGTTGGTTCAGAGACTCATGAATGGTATTATACCTTTTTATGAAAATATGTTTTTGATTCCGGAGTTAGGGCTTGAGCAAAAGCTCATTTCCTGACCTGTAGTTTGAGTATGTAGATACTACAGGGCAGAAGTCTACAAAAGCTGTTAGCTTCCAAATAATTCTCCGTCGAGACGGATGTTAAAATAAATAAATAAAAATGAATATAATAATCTAAAGCAAGGTTCACACTGCAAAGACAAGTGTGCGTTACAAACACAGGGACAAAAAAAGTAGGTAGTTACCTGTAGTGCTATAAAACTCTTTTTTAAGGCATTTCAAGTTTGATAAAATTTTAAAAAAAGCATTGGCATGCATGTGATTTTTAATAGCTCTATACTGCAATCTTTTATCAACACGTTGTACAGTTCATTTTGTGCTAATGAAGTAATCAAAAAGACATTTTAATTGACAGCAGTGCATTTAGCTTCAAAATCAAAACCAAGTACTGCAAGCCTAATTAAACGTGCTGGTAAACAACTAATTTGTTTTGTTTTCATTAAAAAGTAATGCAATAATATAGAATAATTAGTAGGCATGTGATTGCTTCAAAATGATATAAAAAGTGTATAGGATTCTCATATGGAAAAAGATATTTATAAAACTGTGAAAAAGCGCATGATTAATATTTTTCTTTACGTTATGAAGCTTTTCACAACGTGCAAAGGTTTTGTGTGTTGGGAAGTAAATAAATAGAAGGGGGAGATATAGGTATAGGTGATTGGGAATAAGGGAAAAGGATAATTTGGCAAATAGCCGAAGCAAGATGTCCTTTTCTTTATCTGTTGAATAATGTGTGACCTTAATATTTTTCTTTTCTTTCGTTGATAGGATTTCTTTATATGAATCATCCTAAAATTCATGATTCTATAAAAAGTACATAAAAGCTTCTCTTAGTTGTTTCTTCTTAATTAAACTTGCGAAAATGAACGCTCCTTATCTGGAATCAAGATCTCTGAAGCTACTGTAGACATGCTGAAAATATAGTGATAGCATACAAAACATATATATATATATATTTCTTTAGGGTGCTTTGAGCTTCTATTTTAACTGATGTTAATATGCAGCTGAAGTCAAAGTAATTTCATTTTTTTATTGTTGGGCATCCTATATTACAATGAATTTTGTCCCTAAAATCCATGAAATCCACTTTTATTTCTGTAAGTATAACAATGAGATCTTGTGTTTATCGTCTTTGCAAGCATTCACTTTATCTGTGTGTCTTTAGCCATTTTGTGAATTTGTTTTTGTCTATCATTTACACTATATATATGCATATATATATATTAAGGAATGGTTTATATTTATTGTGCAATTTAATTTTCATAGTTTCACCAATTTCCTTTATAAGTATGGTTACGAAAATTATGTAAATTACTGCATTTTCTACTTCAGATATATGAAATTCCTATGTATTGAAATAATAGTAAGTATTCAATCTTATCTTACTAACGTTTGTAATAGAACACACTTTAAAAAATAAGTTTATAAATGAATTGATTCATTTTTCCTTGCTTATGTTCTGTAATTTAAAATGAAAAAGCGTGTTTCTTGAAATAGGAAATATTGTACCTGGTATTAATGAGGTACTGGGCAAGATTGATAGCCTCTGGAGTTCCCGAAATCGCAACGGTTCTATCTTTGGATCCTTCTTCAGAATTGGAAATTTTAATGGTTGCCCCTGAGAGTTGCCTGAAAAAGTAAATAATAAAAATATTATATGATTTACATAAGATTTAAACATTTAAAAAATAAACTTGTGATAAAAAATTATCTATACCTGTATAAAGTAAGACACGGTCTCTTACATGATTTGTAAGCAATTCGCTATTAAAAAACTCAATAAATTGCCCAGACTTCTCATACTTAAGTACTACTTGTGCGTCTAATTTTAAACATTTCATGTTTTGAATACCATGATTTTGGAATAAAGAAAAATAATTGATATTTTGTACATTTGAAAGTGTACTCAACCTAAAATATTAGTGCCAGTTGAAGTTCAAACAGTGTGTGTGTTTCAAGATCCTTTACAAAAACTGATAATATTTGATGAATGGCTTTACTGTAATTGTTAGATATATATCTTCTATTAATTGTCTTTTCATTTCGAAGTAAATTTCAAACTAGACCATATATATGTATCTTCTTGAAGAAAGATCATAGATAAGCTTCTGGTGTTAGAAAGGTTAAATTATAAATATATGAGTTAAAACATACCTAATTTCATTTATCTTGGCCCCTCCTTTGCCGATAACGCACCCAATCAGATCATTGGGGATATTCATTTCGGTTGTAGTAGTTGTGACACTTGCCAAAGCCGTGGCCGCAGTTCCAGGCCTTAAACTGTTGGTAGCTGCCAAAGTCGCCAAAGCGGGAATGCACAAAGATCCTATGTATAAAAATAAACAATTTTTAAACCATCAAAAGATTGGCTAACAGTAAGAAATGATTAATTTCTTTGAAGAAATAATGAAAGATAATATTTTTTTCAAAAACATAGTAAAAGTATTTCTAATGAATTAGTAATTAGTTTGCACTATTTGAAACTAGAATGAGTTGTACTGTAATATATGAGGATGGGTCCAAAAGAAATTAGAATTATAGTAAAAAACGTTAATTGAAAGTACACAAAAAATACAAATTAAAATTTAGAGGCATACGTGCAGATCATTTTTCTACACAATCGTAAAACTTATTCAAACATTTATTGGAACGCAAGACCAAATTGTTAAATCATCTTGGCAGAAATCGCGTTCCTGTCTATTGAGTCCATTCTCAGCACTTGTTTTTACAGCACTGCCTGAAGAGAATCTAGTTCCATATAAGCTTTCTTTTAGTTTTGGAAACAGGAAATGACCACTGTGTACTAAATTTTAGATTATATGAAGGAGGGGCCTCCAGACTTAACATCTAAAGTTTGGCTTCAATGTTTGAGTTTTGAGAGCATTATGGAATCTGGCAAAGTATGGAGCACGTTGCAAGAGTATGCTAGAGTATGACAGCCTCACTTAGCTTTAGCGTGTCGGAAGGCTTCACATAACTGTGTCATTGTTGCACAATAACGATCAGCACCTTTGGTATGACAATGTTCCATATACTTGATCAGGATAACATCGCTTTCATCACAGAATATGATTGTCATAACTTTACGGCAGAGAGTATACCTTTAAACCTCTTCGCTGGTGATCTAGGGTGTTTCATCTGTATAGTGCCTCTGGTGGGAATGAAATAATGAAAGTGCCTTCCCCAATAGCGATATGATCGATGTAGTGCTGTCCCTCAGAATGTTAACGCCGAAGAGACGCGAGATTACACGTAATTCGTGTGGCTTTCTGTTCTTCAGGTAACTTTGCGATGCCCCACTGGTACAAACTTTGGAATATTGCAGCACATTATAAACAATGTAATGCATGGTACCATTGGTGAGATCTAGCTCTGACACGATTGAACGTACTTGTCGGCAGTTCTGCATCATTTTTTTCAGCTGGTATCGTGTTGATGTCCGTCATTGACGAACATGGATAGTCCCTCGCTGCCCTTTTGTAGTTTTCCACATTCTCTCCTCCCTCCACGAAAGAACAATTCCGTTTCGCTGCATGTTGTCTACTCATTCTTTCTTCACCATAAAATCCCACGATTTAACTGTGAATTTCAAGAAAATAATTACTGTTCCCACTTCCACGCGATATTACTTTTCTAGATGTTTTGTCTTTTCAGTGAATCTGATACATCTTCGAAATAATACTAGCTATAGTTGTCTGATAGCGGTAGCAATCAGACAACTAGAGCGTCCTACATTCGTCCCACAATAATTCTTTTTAAGTGCTGTTGTTTTCAATCTTTTTCTATTTCTTTTTTGGATCCATCCTCGTTTATTTGTTTTTTATTTTTATTTTATATGATTTTTATAACCAATCTTCTTTAATACACATTATATCTACTATAATCACATGCCAAGTTTCTAAATCGTTAGATGCATACATATATTTCTAGTTGAAAAATTATTGTTAGTGGCGTAAATAATTATAATTATAGTACTTAAGTCAGTAGATGTACTGCGAGAAAAATTGCAAAACTTATATTGTTGTATAGGCCCTATTTTATTGGACAGATTTATAAAATTATTCCTGACCCATTTATTTAATTCCATTTTTTAGAACTTGAGTTGAACGCGTTACAACACTATGGATATCACTCTATTTTAGACCATTTTGGACCATTCCAGCAGTCACTTCAAGGGAATTAGGCTAGTTAACAATGCCATTTAACAATGTAGCCATTGAATAGATAATGAAATTCAAAGTTTCATAACTCAATCTGGAACAGTTTCTAACTCAAGTTGTGGAAGAGAGAAATCTTTTATGTTTAAAATGTTAGTTATCAAAAATATTTTACTAAATTTGACTTATAGGACAGGAGGACTGTCTAAAAATTTAAATTTTGTAATTTGTTCGGAAGCATATTTATCGATTGAAACAACAAAAAATATAATTTATATATCCTTTAAAGCGATTTTCCACTCTTAAGTATATTCCTGTTTCTAATGGCTAAGTAACTAACTCCCATGATTAAAGTGGTTATCCGTATATTTGCAATCCCTTTGTAATATATTTGTAGTTTTAACGTGTTATTGAACGTATTTGTTTAGCATAAACCCATGTTTAGAAACTTTATCTCTGTTTTTAAAATAATCTTCTCTTTGTAATAATTCATTTATCATTTCCTTAATACACATCCGTTGCCATGTCTGTTACGTACCCTTATACATACATAATTATTACATTATACATTACTCTTACATATCATAGTATTGAGATAATGTATACTTGTTTCTAACAGATATATGTATACTTGTGTACTAAATGTATACATGTTCTAATAGGAAGTATCTCTTGGTCCATGATTAAATTGTTTATCTGTATATATGTAATCCTTCTTTATATATATATATATATGTGTGTGTGTGTGTGTGTGTGTAATTTTAACAGTTTTACGTGTTTTAACATGTACATTTTATAATTCCATGTTTATAAACTTTATCTCAGTTTTTAAAACAATCTTTTCTTCTTAATAATACATTTATGGATCACCTTAATAGAGATATATTGCCATTATCTGTTACATATAAAATGATTGTGGTTTCAACCTTTTAAAAAACGTATTTATTTTCTAAAATGTATTATTGCAATAATATTTTCTATAATCAAGGTTAAAAATAACATTTTTAAAAATACCAAAAGAAAAAAAAAGGAAATAGAAAAAGCATCTAATTACCTTGTGGGCTAAGTGTTCCTACGCTGTGACCCGGTAGCAACGGAGCATGCTGTAAAGCCAATTGATGAAGCTTGGTCAGCTTAGACGAGAAAATTGAAAAATAAATTTTAAAAATTTTTAAACAGTTTCTACGTGCAAAGAAGCTGAAACTGCTACTGCTATTGGCTGCTATTGGAGGTGCTGTTAGTCAGGACAGGCAGGCAGTGGATAAATAATTTGGGTATTAAAGGAGAAAGCACATCATTCCAACATGCACATTGAAAGTAATTTTTGTGCCCCAGTTCCTTTGAATCACGTAGTATACGAGACTACTTATACAATACTCATATGAGATAACCAAGACTTTTCTTTACTGCCTAGATAATTAGTCTCTAACTTCCTCATATGCATGACAAAACTCGATGACTATTAAATAGACTGTATGGAAAAAGAGGCGACCGACCGAATAGAGTTATAATACTTTTATTAATGATTACTAGCTTTTGAAACTGATTTCGAAAATAACTGTTGTTTTCAAAGATGCATGCTATCCTTTTGAGTTGTGATTGATAACTATCTGAAAGCATTGTAAAAAGAATGCTTACCTACAAAAAGTTTTTGAAAAGAAAATACGTACACTTTAAAACTAGCAGTGTGTGAGCATTCGATCATCGGAATCATGAGTTTAACCTAACCATTGCTGCCATTAATTTTGAGTTCTACTTAAAGCATGTTTGTTGCTTAAGGATAAATTTCATATAAAAATATTTAGGAACAAAGTATTTTACAGTTGTTTTTTAATAGCATTTATTCGTATAAGAAATGAAATGAGTTTAATTTCGAATGAATGATGAATGGTCAAAAGGAATAAGATTATTTGTGACGTAGAAGTAATAAGGAAAATCCATTTACTCATAGACTTGTGCGCTCAAATTCAGCTTTTTTCAATCATCATCCTTTATTTCTCATTGAAAAAATTGGATCTCGGAATGCAGTAACAGTCTGTTAAGATGGCATTGGTGCAAACTAAGAATATTGTGTGTTTTTTCCTTTTGTCCATTTTAAATAGTATATTTAAATTACAATATTAAATTGTAAAAAAAAGTTATAATAATTATTTAATTCCATAGTTACCATGAGGTTAGTCGTAAGGGTGCTACTGTTAGTATTTGAATCATATACGACTTACGTACCTGTGGGTTCATAAGTTCCACCCCTTGGCACTGAAAAAGAAAGAATAAAAATTAAACTTTATAGATATTTTAAAAGAATGAAACTCTAACGCAGACACTAATACTAGACAATACTTACATCTGGATGTGGAATTGCATACTGCCCTTGAACTGTGTACGCTTGTCCTCCGGCAAAGATAACAGGGGGCATGGCTGGCTTTGGACGGTAAGGTATTGTCGCTCCTTTCGGCGGGGACTAGAAGGAAATAAATATTTAATTAATCATCAGTATGAGAAAACCAAGAAAACACATATCATTAGCATTATTTTTCATTTACTGCGAATAGTAAATATTTTCTGAATTCACTATTCACAATGGATCCTTTTTATACTGTAATACTAACTGATTTTTTTACTATTCCATCCAAGTCTATTACAATCGAAGATAATTGAAAGATTACTAATATTCTGTTTTCTATTATTAGAATTGTTCATTTTTAATGTGACATATAAACTTGATTTTTTAAAATATAGGTATCATCTTCTTGTTTAAGAAATGTTATAGAGAATTTACATTTCTAGAAATATTATTTTTATTTAGTTCCATTATAACATTAACTTTTAACTCAGATAAGTTAATTTTGAAATTAAAATTTAGAGTTAAATAAGTTTAAGCTTTCAAATTTTTAGTGTGTATGTCAAAATAGTAAAACAAACATTGTAATTATTCTTGCGTTTATCCAAATTAATAATATAAGTCAGTTTTAAATTTATTATATGTAAGAAGCGACGACGAAACTTTATTTTGTTGTAAATCGGAGTTTCTGTATTTTTCAAATACTTTAATATATCGGAGTATTACAACTATCAAGATTCAATAATTTAAAATTATCTGCATTTTGAATTATAAAATAAAGAACACCGGACAAATGCCTGGAATACTGAACTGGGAAAGGGATGCTAACAAAAAAAAAAAAAATGAGTAGGAAAATATTCCCATAAAATCTTATGTATATTTTTCAAAATTATTTTTTGAATTTTACGTTACCTTTTTATGCATTCATATTAATCTTACTGCTGTTTGCTGAATTTAATAAAGACCAGAGGGATTGATCACCCTTAAACTTTTTTTTATATATTCTCCAATACATTTATCTCCCTTCCTACCCTATAAAATTGTGAATCTGGGATAGGTACCTTGCTTGATACTGGTGAACAATAATTACAAAATACAGATATTTGGCGTGAATCTAACATATTTCTAAATATCTCATGAAATTTGTATTTTGGACACTGTTTTGGTGACCAGATGACACCAAAATGTGACACGGAATTACAGTTATAATCACAAGATTACAAGCCAAATTTCATTTACTTAAGTCAATGAATTATTGCGTTTGCATGTTATGAAGTTTATCAATTATTTCGTTTACATGAATGCGAACGTGTATACCGACAGGTGGTCAACCGTTTCACGGATTTGGTTCAATATTTGATAAGAATCAATATTTTAGATGTTATACCAGTATACCAAATTTTATATACCTAGCTGTTTTTATAGCTTTACAAGTTATTACTAGCTGTTTTTATAGTTTTCGTGTGTCTCTTACACTTGGATAATTAGCTAGACAGATTTCATGTGAATGGATTTAGATACAGGTCTACAAATTTGGCCATAAGTCCATGTATTGTATTTCTACATTTAGCCCAAAGCGTTTTTGAGTTATCATGTTAACAGGCAGACATAATGCTATAAATGTGTTTTTCGGACTATGGCGTTTAAAACGGGTAGATGAGTCAAAATCTCGAGTTCGAATTTTTTGATAATTACTTTTACTTCCTCTATGCTTTATATACAAGAAAGTAAAAAAAAAAAAAAAATTAGAAAGCTATCCTACGTAGAGGACAACCTCCATTTCTTGATTAAAGTAAACACTTAAACTCGATCTCTCGAACGAGGTCGAATTTCACGTTGGGAATTATAATTTAATAAATATGAAATCACGATTTTTAACAGCATCTTTATTGCCTATTAGTAATGCTTTTTTCTTTCGAAATATCATAAATTATTTCAAACATGAAATAACTTTATCACAGCATTAAATAATGGTATCATAAATTATTTCAACATTACCTCCATCATAACGCAGCATATTTGATATATGCATTTGCTGATAGCATCCGCCGTACCCGAAAGTGTGACAGCTCGTTCCGTCGAATTAGGCAGCATCTCGCTGGCTACTTGGATTGAAGCTCCGGTGACCTGAAAAACATATAAAACAATTCATTTTTTGAGAAACTAACAGAATAACTCAAGAAACTTATTGACCAGATTATTTTACCTCTCTTATTTCCTTAATTTTGGAGCCTCCTTTTCCGATAAGGGAACCACACTGACTAGCAGGGACGATGAGTCGTAAAGTGACTGGAGGTTTTGGAACATTGATTCCAGCTGTAGTATTCTGTAAATCCTGAAATGAAATAATTAGAATGATATTAAATCGAACGTGTAAACAAAATTTCAATAAAATAAAATAGCATACAGCTCTTGATTTTAAACATCTGAAAAAGAAAAGATTCAAAATGAAGTAACAGAAGAAATAAAAACGTTTGAAGATTGTCAGTGACTGAAATATGTTTTTTTTATTATTATTATTAAATTTTAAAAAACCCATAGACGATCATTCAAAATTTATATTTCACAATATGAAACAAAGTATTTTCGTTACTTATCACTGATATTTTTAGTTGGAAATTTACTGATTAGTCGACTAGTTATGACCGATTTGTAACTGATACATCTTTGATGATATTGACAAACTTTTACAATTTTTCTACGCACTCACTGATCATTCTTTTTAATTTTGAGTGCCCCTTAATCTTATGTTGTCCCCTCCCTCTGCTTAATCATCCCTCTGCATCAAGAAGTTATCACTATGCTGAAAGGTCGGTTAAGATCCAAATGAATTTGATCTACTTATTAACATCTGGCAGATATTTGTCTGAAGGAAAGTAGTTTTTAAATATTATTACATTTTTATAACAGTTTAAATTCCTGTCTAAAGCCAATGAAAACATTATTGAAATGATTTCTCATTAATTTATGATAAAATCTAACAATTAATTAAATTAACTATTCAAATGGAAGACAATTTAATTGTGATCCTTCAGATTATTTCATCGAGCTAAATTCCATAAATTTGTATTCAGTGGAGCTAATCTCATATCTATAGCTGACTTAAACTTATTGCGGTATTTCTTTCTGGTTTTCAAGTCCTCTTTACCCGCGAATTCGGAGAAACAATATATTATAACTTTTCCTTTCATTTTAATTCCTTGGGCTTCATTTTCTCAATATTACCAATATTAATTATACGTCCTCCTCTCACCCCTCAGGTACATGCACCACAGTTTGGATTATCTAAGTCCTCTGATTCAGACTATAGAAAAGGTGAATTATAGATTTCCGATACAACGTGAGTTTTTGAGAGATACAGCTGATTTCAAAATTCTTTAACCTACTGTATTCCAAATTTGAAGCAAATTTACAATTTTGATGTTTTGAACACATTAAATTCTAAAGAATCAAAAAGCGTTTTCTTTTTGCTTTCCGAATCAAAAATTTCTGCGTTTTTATTTATCATTTTTACATGCACTAGAATATATAGAACGGTCTATGTACATTTTTTTGGCATATTGTGGCTTAATTAATGCATATATATCATTTTAGTATAAAATTATATATCAAATTTCATTCGTTTTGCTCGTTTAATATTTGGTCCATTTACATTCAAAAATGCTTTTTTGGTCTCAAGTAGATCTAAAATGTCTGATGCCAAGAGGCTTCAAAGTCAAATCCTGTGATGATTAAAATATTTTGTGTATCTCTCATACAAGACAGTTAAAAAATGAATATCCTGTAACATAAAACAATGTGTGTTGTTAAATTGCATTTACATTCTGAAATATGGGCTGAATTCTGAATAAAATACAGCTTCTTTAAGAATCGGGAATTGTTTGGGTACAGATAATTTATGATAATATTTGAGAACGTAAGCAAAATGATAACGGCCATTTTTATTCACATATATCTTCATCAACATAATGTGTTGGAAATCCCTGCCCAAATAATATGATTAATTGCCGTGACATATAAAGCAAGCTGTATATATTATTCTACACCAGCCAAAATGTTAAAATCAACAGGTTATTTGAGAATGTGTTTATTTAATTTGATTATGTAGATATTGATTTTATAAAATATTCCACACATCTTCTGAAAAATGTGATAATTTTAATATGTCATTGGACGCTTTTAAAGTCAAGTATTTACGACTTTTACATTTCTGATTTGTTTTTTTTATCGTTTTTAGCAATCCATTTATTAAACTTTTAGATTTTTAAAAAAATTTTAAATAAGCAATTTTTTTTAATTTTATACATTTCCCAATACGTTTAAAGAACTCTTTTTATGATTCACTATCTACAGCCACATTTGAGTGTGTGTTTTTATGTTCATTTTATAATATAGTGTAATTAATCTGTAAATGGAATTTTTTTCTGTAGTGCGTTTTTCCTTTACAAAAAATATTAATAAATTTAAGAGTGAGGGAAAATTGCATTACTTAAATATTGATACTGTGAATGCAAAAAAAGCTATTTCTTAAATAGTGCAAATATGTAAATATATATAACTGCTGTTTTGTGCTTTATTGATAGCTTTGTTCCATCTTTTCTGAGCAAAGCAACACGATAAAAACACTGAATTAACTCTTGCATCCTTTAATTAAAAAAACGATCTTGGCAGATAAATGCACCTTAAAATACAATGTGGCAAGGAAATTAAATCACGGGGAGATGTTAAGTTGCACAGTTCTTCAAAAATTAATGAGACGATTCTAAAAAGTTAATTGACGAGATGGCACAATGTCAAAACTGATAAGAATCAAATGCCTTTCACAGAGATAATTTAAGTTTCACTTTTGAGATTTTCTACACGTCGTGAAACATTTCACCGTATTCTTACTATAATAATATTGAAGAAAGAAATACGGGTAAGAATTAAATTATTCTCTTCAAAATATTTTTCAAAGCGATGTGATTTCTATAAAAAAATTGGAAATGAATACATGAAAATGATTAAATAAAACTGCATGGTTTTTAATCGAGAAGAAAAAAGTATAGTAGGTCATCACTGTTGTTGTATCTAAATGTCGTATGTGAAATAAACCCGAGCATTTTATTCTAGTAGAGCAATTTGTATTGGTGAATTGCATCTACTCTCATATTATTTTATATGATATACAATTGCTAAGTGTTATTACAAAATGCTATGCGCAAAAAGTTCTGATGTGTGGGGTTTTAGCACAAATTTTGAATAGCAGACAAGACATATATTTGCTATTGGAAACGGGGTTTAGTAAGAACATAAAATAATACTCTCAGAAAAGATTAATTATATAATTTTGATTAGGATGAAAACGAAGAGGTGTTTATTACCATATATTACTATCTCTATTGAATTCAAAAGTAATGATGTATATAATTTTTTGAATAATTATTTATTTAATCAAAAAATTACGAAATATTTTAAACGTGATAATGAGTTATGAAGTATCTATTTTGAAGAAAGCTATTGTAATAATAAATTACCTGTGTTCAATCTTTAATTCTTAAAGCAAGGTGTAAGGTAATGTAGGTTACGCTTCCATAGTATCTTATTTTTTTAACTCTTAAACGTCGTACTTTTTTTTTTTTTTTTTTTTTTTTTTTTGCCATTTCTTACTTGCAACATTTATGAATAGATCCTTATACATTTGCAACGAAATTAATCTCCCCTTATATTTCTTGCTATAAAAAGATAAAGGGTTTAAATATTATAACATAATTTATTCTTGAATTTACATTTAATTTTACATATCCGAAAATAGTCCACCTTAAAAATAATTAGATTTAGCTTTTTAAAATTTCAAAAAATTAATTTTAATTTCTAAATTTTTTCAATACCTAATGATACATTCTAAAATTAGATGGAAATGTTCCGATTCTCGCCTGTTTGTTCCAGAACGAGAACTCCCGAATTAAATTTAAACATCCAGGACTGTTTCAATTTTTACTTATAAATAGGCGGTTTTTAGTAAAATAAGTTTTTTAAATTTAAAATATATGTTTCTACCCTTCGCAGCTTTATATAAAAAGCTGAATATATTCAATATGGATCAACAGTTAATATGATCAGTATAGATGAATATACATGAATCAATCCAAAGTAAAAATAGCAAAAGTAATATCAAAGTGTTTTATTCATTATTCTGTTATTCATTTCGTTTTTATTAATTGGTTAACTAATTTACTGCTTTGATTTTCTTTATTTATGTTCATATTTTTTAGATTTTGTTCTACATTTTCTTTTCAGCAGCGTCCCGGATTGCGAGCTCAGGTTCTGGAGGGTTCCAGATTGAAGTTCAGAAAATCTAGTTCTTTTATTATAATCAGAAAATAATCTCTACAGATTGGAATCAACTTATATTTAGAAGAATTGCATAAG
>JAPMOQ010009429.1:2339758-2357042 GCA_026543055.1 Argiope trifasciata
CATGGATAATTATTACTTTGCATTAATTGTTTTCCTTATGTTCATTGTTAATTATTTTCTTTTCTATATTATTAATAAGATGATTTTAAAAATTGGCTATTTTTAGATGTTTTCGTATATTTTCTATATGCAATAGTGAGCAACTATAAAAAACCTAGTTCTTTCAGTATAATCTGAAAATAATCTTTACAGATTAGAATTTACTTTTGGTTTCTCTTGACAAGAAACAAACGCGATAGAAATCATTGTATGTTTATTTTTTGTTCATGAAGTTAGACGAAGGGTAGAACTATAGAATGCTTTATAAAAATTGAATTGAAATTCTTATATTTGGTATACTTGTCGAAGTGTTGTATTTATATTTTACTTTAGAAGAATTGTATAAGCATTTATAAGTAAGAAAAAATAGAAATTGAATCATCAGTATGGATAATTATTATTCTGCATTTATTGTTTTCTTTATGTTCATTGTTAATTATTTTCTTTTCTATATTATTAATAAGATGATTTAAATTATTGGTTTATCGAGATGTTTTCATGTTTATTAGATATTTTCAGCAGTTTTAAGAATTATTGTTTTATATTTATCAGGGTTGCCACGCCACCGGGTGATCTGGGAAATGCAGGAAATTTAAAAATCGCCTTAAACAGCAAGGTAAATTCAGGGGTATATGAAAATGTTCGTGAAACATGGAAAACAGGGTATTTTAAGTTTTTCTTAGATATTTCTTCCCGCCTAAAAAATGTCGATCTCTAAAGAAAGCTAGAATAAAAGATTTTAATAATAGCTTCTGACAACGAAATAATACCGTTCGCGAATGTGTAATACGAAAACTCGCCCTTTTTCCGTCTCTCCCCGAATTGCAGCCAATGAGCATGCCCGAATTTTCTGCGTGCAGGAATATAATACATTCCTCTAGGAGTGGTTACATTTAATCTGTGAAAGCAGCGCGGTGGTGCTTAGCCAATCATACTTTGAGCTTATTGACTAGTTTGTTTATTATTTGTGAAACTGTGAGCTTATTCAAAGTAGATTAGTAAATTTTTGTAAAAGAATGAGATGCTGAAAATCCGAATTTAATACGAATTGGACAGATAAAAACAATCAGTCTTGATTTTGCTGAATCTGTTGGAAAAATCCACAAAATCCCTTTATTGTGTACAGCTCGCTTTATAAGAATAAACTTAAATGATATTGGAAAATAGGATAATTGATATATGAAAGAGGAAAACACGCAAGACTACCTGCCAGTTCAAAAAAGTCATCATTAATGTTGAACTTTGTATCTAAAAAGAAGACAAAAAACGATGTCATGTCAAATTCAAAAAACATCAAATTTAATGTCTGAAAATAAACCGATTCTGAACTTTTTACTGTGAAATAGCTAAAAAAGGTATGTTAAGCCGTACAGA
The DNA here is from genome assembly GCA_026543055.1 of Argiope trifasciata. Lineage (NCBI taxonomy): Eukaryota > Metazoa > Arthropoda > Arachnida > Araneae > Araneidae > Argiope > Argiope trifasciata. Next base: position 2,341,172 of record JAPMOQ010009429.1, read on the forward strand.
AATGTCGTACTTTATTTGTTATGGATTGGGCTTAATAGCTCCATGAAACTGCTGGCTGAAAAATCCGCAGACAGCGATGCCCAAATACTTGAATTGGCAAAAATGAATAAATAAAAACAATAATCTTGCTTTGTAATATTCTTCGTTAAATAATGATTAAATGATTTGTATCATGATAACAGAAGTATTTTATTTTATTTCACCCGAGTCCTTAATTTCGTGTGACTTCCAGCTAAAGACACGAGGAGAGGTAAGATATCCACCATCCCCCTTAAATTAGAAACTTAGCTTTGCTAAATTCTTGACAATAACTAAACATAATTTTTTTCTGTATGCAAATATATACCTTGTTTTAATATGTTATTATGAATAGCGTTGAATTATTGCTTTCTTTCCTTGCTTTTTCCTTGCTTTAATTAAAAACATAATTAATTATAACCATCAGTACTTTTTGTGCATTTCATCATAACTTAAATATACGTACAGAGAAAACTCAGGGAACATTTACTTTTCTAAAACTGAGTGGCAACCCTAATATATATATTCATTACCAAGTTTTTGTTATTTTTTTCTTTACTAAATTTTTGTTATTTCTTTTCTTTACCTAGTTTTTTTATTTTATTTTCTTTACCAAATTTTAAATATGTTTGAAATATTTATTTACATGTTTACATTCCATTTTCATATCTAACTGTGAGCAACTATATGTAGCTTAAAGCGGGTTCAAAATAAAAAGGGAACAAAAGGCTTTTGGTGTTTGTTTCTTTCATCAAACTTCTGTTTCAATTACAAATATCACTGTTTTTAAGTAATTTACGCTGATCACAAAAAAAAAAAAAAAAAATGAATTATATATCTTACATTTAATATCTTTACCTCTAAGTTAATGAGTCGAATTCAAAACATACAAATGTTTGGTTAATATAAATAAAAAAAAAGTAAATAAAGATTAATGAGTCGATCAAGTAAATATAGCTGAACACGCATAATCAAATAATGTATTGTCCGCGTGGCTATATTTTTTATGACCCTTAAACACATTCTTCCATATTTGTAATACAATATCGTAAAAAAACCCACCTGAATTAATGCTGCCTAGTTTATTCCGTGAATAGATTTGTTCCGACTTTCACAAGATGAATGAATAAAACCGAGAAGTCATTTTTATGAGTGTACAAGCATATTACACATCTGTTGCTAAACAGAACACATCATTTGAAACTTGAATGCAAGCATCATTCTGGATCATAAATGCTTGGATACGTGGGCAGCACAGCAGGGACTTCTCGGGTTGTCAAATAAAACGCTGTTCTAAGGGTCACGCTATGCCAGAACAAAGAAACAATAACGATGTTTGCTTACCTCTTCAAATTTCCTCGCTATGAGGGAGAAAGCCTTGAGGATGGCATCGGTACACCCGGTTACTGTAACTATACGCTCAGGACAGGATCCGTCGGATATATTGATTTTTGCTCCACTCTGAAATGAAGTTATATATTCATAAGAGGCAGCCATTTTGAAATCGGGGTGCATTTATTAGTGGAGGATGATATATGAATGATATGTTGTATTGTAGGGTACTTTGTAACTTAGATTTAAAAAATCATGAAGAGAATTCAAAAATTATGAAAGAAGTGACATTACATAATCTGATTGTTTGAATTATAAAATTTTACATTTAAAGATACAATTATCCTTTTATTATTATAAAATCTATATACTTAATTAGTTCTCAAAACGACTCGCTTTAGTTGTTTATCATGATGTGTTGTAATTTGGATAAAAAAATGATGAATGAATGAATTATGAAAAGTTGTTACATGATCTGAGTGTTAGAACTATAAAAGAATATTTAGAATGCAATTAAAATACAATACAATTAATTAAAAGAACATTAAAAATACAACTATCCTTTAATTATTATGTATTCTGTGTACTTTTGTTTTAAAAACGATTTGCTTTGGTTGTGTAATATGATACGATGCAACTTATATAAGGAGTGAAAATCTTTTTATTCTGAGGAAATGTTTAGTTGCACTCATTTCCAACCGTTACTTTGTACTAAGTGTTTAAATTATTAAAAAAAAATCTGTTGATGAATCACAAACATTATGAAAAACTAATTTTTGTAAAGGTATTTTTGAAAAGCATGTATAATTTTTTCTTTTAAATCTCCATGTTTTTTTTATAAATAACTGTAACTGTAACTTTATAAATAACTTTTTTTATAAATAATAGTAATTTTTTAATAAAAATGACAATAACCTCAAAAAATAAAATAAATTGCTTTAATTTCTAGTAAAAATCTACTTCATTGATGATGGATTGTACGAAAAAAATATTAAGTATCGGAAAATGCCACTTAGAATTTGCAACGTTTTTCTAATACTTTTTGCACTAGCAGACAACTACAATTATTCAAAAAAAAAGTAATTGTAAAAATGAGTTTACAATTAAAAAAAAAGATCAATTTTAATTGTACCGCACGTATTGCGTCGAGAATGCTTTAAACTAACGTGATGAAAAACTAATAAAATCCTTGTGCGATTTAGACAAGCATGCATAAAATGGTTCGGATTCCGCAGAAGAAAAAAGAATCTCATATTTAAAATAAAACTACTTAGAAAAGAATGAAAGAAATTGTAGAATGATATAGAGAAATAAAGCTTTAAATTTTTATATTCTCAAATGGATGAAAAGCTCACATCATAACAAATTATGAATTATCAAAATTAATTAATTTGATTAAAAGAATCAAGAAACTACCATTGAATGATTCGTTTCTTGTACAGTCAATGCATTCTGGAGTTCGAACATCTTTATGAAAAATCAAATTATATCGTGTTTAATTTATCATTTTATTGCACAATTTGCTGGCATAACTGACAAATTTCAGAATTTTTTTTTCTTCTGAAAATAGCATTTTGTGATTTAAATATATGTTAAGATTTAAGAAATTCTCACACCTTTTTTGGATAGATATGTGACTTCTGGCATATTTGGCATATCACAACTTTCCCACTGTACACACAGGATACACAATTCTCATATTTTATTTTTCAATATTCTTTCCAATAATACCCAATATAAGCCGTGCGGTTCTATAGACCGTTTTATAAAAACTGAATTAAAATTCTTATATTTTTCAATAGTAATATTTATATCTTGCTTTAGAAGAGAAAAATAAATATTTTCCTGTCGATAAGAATAGAAATTGAATAGATTTCTCTTCTCACTGGAAAGGTTTGTTGATGATGTCTTGTCCGTGTTTCCACGGAAAGATTTGTGCTACAGCTTCTGAGAGTAAGGACCCCTAAGCATAGAGAGGACTGACTTTCAGCTCATATGAAGACGACACATACATTCACTTGCACAACCTCTTTTTACAAGGGGTTGGGGAACATTCACACGCTTCACAGATAAAACACAGATGAAGAAAAAATCCCAAACCGGGACGCCCAGATTATGGGGAAGACGTGCTACCTTTATGCCAGGATGCTGGCACTGGGAAGGTTTGTTCTACAATTTTGATTCATTTACCCGAAGTGTAGAAAATATAAATGGTGCTCGAAGTGTAAGTTTTTTTTTCCCTTCACATTTAATTTGGATATTACATAACATTTTAACATCTAATTTAAATCCAAATTAATTTCTAAAGTTTTATTTTAATTTAGCCATATTAACTCCATTCTCTTATGTCCTGATAAGATTCCACATTCTCTACTTAATTAATTCAAGAAAAGCTTTGCAAAATTCTGAATCGGCTAAAAGCCGAAGCTATTCCCAAGCTGTGAGCGAAATGATAAAATTGCTGACCTAAACGAATACTTTAAAAAAAGTTCCCTGTTTCCCTTGCCTCTTTCGGCATGCGCGTTCAGAAATCTCTATGAGAATCTATGTAATATATGTAGAGATTTAGTTAGCGGCCATTAACATTCGTTATTTAGTTTTATTTTATTGTAATAGATGGCACCATAGGTTCTAAACGTCAGGGATTCCACTGATCCAAAGTCTAAGGCGCGTGACGTCAAGTTTGAGAAAAAACGAACTGTGAGCATTCGCCCGACAGACAGTGTGAGAGAGGGTCGTTCGATTCGATAATATGATTATTTAATACACAACGGTGGCACATAGTTTTGCCATAGAACACTTGATTAGTCTTCCTCCTTGGTGTCATCTAAAGGTATCTCTATTGTAAATAGCCTGTCCTGTCTTAATTGTTAATGTCTTTTCTGTATTCTTTGCTGTAAATAAATTTACTGTTTTCATTTAAAAACTTCTCTTTAATTAGTGACTCCAGACACTGATCTAAATGAGATTGAACGGGCATTTTGTCCCATCCGTCCCTACAAACTTGAGGGCATGGCCCCGGGATTTGAATTTCAAATTTAATTTTTTTTTCGGGCTAATATTTTTTTTTAAAGTTTAAGAAATATATATATTTTTTTAGTATTTCATACGTCATTGACATTACACTTATCGGACGAATGACTATTCTCAACGAAAAAGAATTTTGATTCGTGTCGTACTGACACAGTAATTTTTCCCATCCCGAGAATGGTTCGTCATTGTATTCCTAAGGAGTGATCAAGTATAAGTGAAGTCGTGCCGACCATCGCAAGAATTTCTATCACCACATTGGCTTCCTAATGAAAATAATTTCAGAGTCATCATTTTTCTCATCCCGAGAATGGTTCATCGTTTAGTTCCTATCAAATGATGAAATTACAGTGAAGTCATCCCAAAAACCGCAAGAAAATTTTCTCACCTCAGCAAATTAGGAAATGTGTCGTCCTGACATCCAGGCCTCAAAATAAATCAGCGTCTGACCTCTTCACGTTTTTGATTTCCAGTGATCAGTTTTAAATACTAACTCGTACAGGACGTCGACCCCTGTACTGATTATAATTTATGATTTTCTCAGAAATCCTCAGCAAAAATCCGCATTCTAATCTAGTGAAGAAAGTGAGTGTGTTAATTTCCTGCACGAAAAAAATCATCAGTTTTGTTTTGACATCCTCTTCGATCCCAGACAAACGTCATAACACCTGTGCATTTTTGTTTGGTTTACTTCAACTTCAACAGCATCCAGCATTTGATTCATTGAAATGAAACATTTCTTCATATTTGAAAACTCCTAGATACTTTGCCATCTGTAAAATGTTTTTATACTATTTAATATTTTCTAAGTTTCTTTTTTAACAGCATATTTATCGTTGCTATTTAATATATTAAAATATTTGTGTTGTTTTGATATTTAATTTCAATCATCAAAAGTGCGTAATAATATTTCTTTTAAAAGGTATTTTAAACAGTGATTTTCAAATTGTTGTTGTATTTATGTATTTTATTTAAGCATAAATCAATTTATCGTACTTCAGATATTTCTTATTCCGTAAGTTTACGAACCGAAACCAAAATTTTGTAATCGATCTAATACCATTTTATGTATTCTTGAGCGACAGCGCCAAGTATCATTAAGTATTCATTATCTCAGTCGCTCCTAAAGTGATTAGTCTAAACAAGTATTAAATACATTTTCCTTTTATTATTTTTCCCTTTCGAATTACGAAAAACTGTTCTGATTTATTTTATTTTTTGGAGGCTGTTTCAGCCTATCCCATCTTTCAATCCAAAAAGTGTTCAATTTTATTTCTGATTCTAAGAATGTTATTTTTCTGGTGAAGTTTTTTTTTAAAGATAATACGTCTTAAATATTTAACTCAAATTTAACAGCAATTGTTTGCTGTATTTACTTTTCTTTTACTAAGTGTGCATATATACTTAAAATTAACTATTGAAACACTTAGAATTCAATTTATGTCTTAATGCGAAGCTCACATCTAAAAAAATAAACGCATAAAGTTATTTTGAACATAAATATCTTTTCCATTGCTGAAAGTTACTCATGGTTTTCTAATAAAGTATTTTATCTGCTGTTCATTCCAATAGCAGTTAAAATTAGAGAAACTCAATGATAAAAATACTTTTATATATCAATACTGAAGATAATTTATTTACTTTCTGTTAAAATTCAAGCAATATTTTTGATTTAATTTTAAATTTTACTTATTTTGAATTGTATATTTTGATGCAATTTTGGACTTTCTTACTTTACAGTTTTTTTATTCCCATTAACATTATTTTGAAAGTTATTATCAGTGTTATTTTTTCAATCTTGAATTTCAGTTGTGTAAAAATACTTTGTGCATTTTAAGATACGGTTTTAAGGAACTAGTTTTAAATTACCCAAAGATAAATTTTAATTTCAATTTTAAAGTAAAACCAATTTAATTTGGCATTTATTCAAACACGCTGAAGTATAGACAATTTCGGATAAATTTCAAAATTAATACAGTTTTTTGATTAGCACCAAGCCTCTTTTTTCTTTCAAAATGGCTTTCTTGTTAAAAAGCAAAAAGATTTGATTGCTCTCGTGAATCAATTCGGCATAACTGTTAAAGCAGACTTGATGAAACCCAAAATTAAAGATCTGATTTTAAAAAGCGGTGATTACGATGAAGAAGATGCCAAAGTGATGTTATATAGTATCACTGACGGCAGACATCAAGCAGAAGTAGTAAAACAAAACGAAAAAGAAGAACGATTGCGGAAGGAGAACGTGAGCACGAACTTGAAAAGCTGAAAATCCAAGTTCAAATAAATGTTTGACATGGAAACTCGGATATTTCAGTAACAAGTAAGACTTCGCAAGAGATATTCCATCGATTTAACATGAAAGATGACATAAGTTTAAATTTAACGCTATTTGAGCATCCTGCCAATTTAGCGTTATTGCCGAAAGCGCAATGAGTCCAGAAGCTACTAGGATTAATTCCACTGGAGGTTGCTCATGTAATTTCTCGAGAACCTGAGGAAAAACCGAACGATTACGACCATGTGAAGAATCTGCTGTTACAGAGATTCAGGCTGTCCCCAGAGAAACTGCGACAGTTATTTGTTTCACATCAAAAAGCTCCTGAGAAAACATGGCAAGATTTCTATCACGAATTGCAGACGCTTTGATGCATGGATAACAGGTCTGAAAATAGACACTTACGAAAAGTTACGTGAACTTATCATTGCGGAGCGGATGAAACGGAAGGCACCGCCAGAGTTTCAGAATCACTTTCTTGATGAGTGGTCATCCATTAATTCACCTCCTGATTTGGCAGAAAAGTTCGAACAGTATGACGATGTCAGGAGGACATTGAAACCAAAAGCATCAGATGCATTCTTCAGAAGGAAAGATGAAGCTAAAGGAGCAAATGAATTTCAGAATTACCCAAGAAGACCAGCGAATTTCCGATACGGAAATAATAAGTTCGAGAAGAGACCTTTGCAGCTAAATAGAAACGCATACGTCGAAAAAAATAAACCATGGAGACCTGTGAATTATTGTTACTGCCAGACATCAGGACATTTTGGTGCAGATTGTCCACGACGACCCAAAACTACGAAAAATGACATGCCTTTAACACCTATTGTACAAGCTTGCTCCCGAATTTCACGAGAGAAAATGGGAACAAGAAAAGTAGTTTTAAGAAACAAAACTTTCGATGCATTAATCGACACTGGTAGTTCAGTAATACTCCTCCGAGAAGACATTAGCAAACAAATCATCAAGTCTTCAGAACTCCCAAGAGAAACGATTATATTATCCGGTTTGGGAAAGTCACAAGTCAAAACAAAAGGGTCATTTCAGCAAGATATCGAATTAGATGGACAAAAATATTCTCTGACATGGCATGTGGTAAATACGTCACATTTAGATTTTCAGGCAATTATTGGATCTGACATTTTAGAACAAGCCTCACTTGACTTCACCAAAGAAGGCATTAAATTTCGAAGAAGAGAAGATGTAGAAATATTTTCCATGCATGCGCAGCTATACGAGGTCAGACCACAAGACGAAATCGAAACATAGCACATTTCTAATCCTGAAGTAAGAAAAGAATTATTGGAGCTAATTTCCAGATACAAGCCAGAAAAAACTGAAACTAGGATGTATCCATGAGAATAATCTTAAAGGGCAACATTCCAGTCTACCAACCTGCAAGAAGACTCTCATTTCCTGAGAATCAAACAGTGAATAAACAAATCCATGAATGGTTAGAAAAAGGGATAATCAGAACCAGCTCATCTGAGTACGTGAGTCCGATTGTATTAGTAAAGAAGAAAGATGGTACTACTAGGTTATGCGTCGATTATAGAAAATTAAACAAAAAGCTCGTCAAAGACCGTTTCCCATTGCCGTTGATAGAAGATGTTTTGAATAAACTCCAAGAAGCTAAAGTATTCACTACCCTTGATTTAAAAAACGGATTTTTTCGCGTCGACGTGAACGAAAACTGTAAACAATCTACATCTTTTGTAGTTCCTGCTGGACAATTTAAATTCAACAAGGAACCTTTCTGTCTAAGTACCAGTCCTAGCGTGTTCCAGAAGTACGTATATAGTATTTCCCGAGAACTTATACGTAAAGGCATTGTAATAATTTACATGGACGACTTAACAATTCCAGCTAAAGACGAATTTGAAGGGCACGAAAAGTTAAAGCAAGTGTTTCAACTAGCGTCCAAATATGGCTTAGAAATAAAATTTCAAAAATGTCAATTTCTGCAGAAGAGAAATCCAGCAGCGATAATATCAAACGAAACTATTACAGCAAGATTGAAAAGATCTCAGCAAGGAGATGAAAATGTCCAAAATTTTAGATCGGCAATCGGCGACAGTATTAATCAAGAATTTTTGAAAAGAAACGAAATTTTGTATAAATATGAAAATTGACTTGAATTAATAGTTGTTCCACGAGACATGCAAACCGAATTAATCAAATTAGCTCATGAAAAAGGACACTTTTCAACAACGAAGACCGAAGAAATCATCAAATAAGAATTCTGTATTTCAAATCTAACCAAACGAATACGAAATGCAATCTTAAACTCTTAACCTTTGGCAATCCAAAAAGATTAATCACTGATAAAGAATCAGCATTTATCTCTACAGCCTTTAGTGACTATTGTAACGAAGAGAATATCCAACATCTACAAATTGCAACCCGAGTACCTCGAGGAAAGGGTCAAGTAGAAAGAATACATCGAACACTCATACCTGTCTTAACCAAATTATCCATTGATGACCCTACAAAATGGTACAAGCATGTAGACAGACTACAGAGAATCCTCAACAGTATCTCAAACCGCAGTACCAAATGGACGCCTTTTGAGCTGTTAATTGGCACTCCTATGAGGAATAAAAAAGACCTCCGAGTACGAGACTTACTGTTTGAAGAATTAATGGAATAATTTCAAGTACAGAGAGATCTACTTCGACAAGACGCAAAAGCAAACATTCAGAGTATACAGGGCCAAAATAATACGAACTACGACAGAAAGCGCAAGAAAGCCCCAGTAATATCAGAAAGGGGATTTGGTAGCCATTCAACGAACTCAATGGACTAAAGCTAAGACCTAGGTTTTTGAGACCATACAAAATTATCAAAGTAAAACCGACAGATCGATATGATGTTGAGGAAGTAGGCGCCCATGAAGGTCCTAATATGACCACATAATCTGCTGATTTGATGAAAATTTATTCACCAGGCTGAATAAAACGAAATCAGTGCGATAGTTAATTAGCTATTTTATTCTGTAATATATATCATGTATATTTAAATATAATAACATGATTTTGCTTCAATGAATATACACATGTTTTTTCATGCTATGTGCAATATATTTTAATTTTGTAGTGAACTTTTAAATTTGAATTTATATTTTCGATTATTTTGTGTGCAATATAATTTAATTTTGTAGTGAACTTTTAAATTTGAATTAATATTTTCGATCATTTTTTCCAGTGATGCATTCTGCAAAATATTACAGTTAGTGTTATGTACTTCTCTCTCAAGAATCAATATACTTAAAGTGAATTTCAGAATTTGCACTTTTTATAACAGTTTGGCCGAATAGAATTTAATATCAATCTTGAGTTCCATTAAGTAAAAAACGATGAGGCCATCGTTCTATCAGGATTGGCCGAGTTGCAGAGATTTAATTAGCGGTCATTAACATTCCTTATTTAGTTTTCTTTAATTGTAATAGATGGCACCATAGGTTCTAAACGCCAGGGATTCCGCTGAATATCACTGATCCACAGCCTAAGACGCGTGACTTCAAGTCTGAGAAAAAACGAACTGTGAGCATTCGTTCGACAAACAGAGAGAGAAAGAGAGGGTCGTTCGATTCGATGATATGATTATTTAGTATGTAACGGTGGCACATAGTTTCGCCATGGAACACTTGATTAGTCTTCATCCTTGGTGTCATCTAAAAGTATCTCTATTGTAAATAGCCTGTCCTGTCTTAATTGTTAATGTCTTTTCTGTATTCTTTGCTGTAAATAAATTTACTGTTTTCATTTAAAACCTTCTCTTTAATCAGTGACCCTAGACACTGATATAAATGAGGTTGAATGGGCATTTTGTCCCATCCATTCCTACATATATTAGCACTGTAAACAATATTTTCTCTATCCAAATATGGTATAAAAAAGAGGTAAAATTAATTTTTGCTTTTTCCGCTACTTCTGCGTTCCTGCTGCGCTCCAGCCGGGCGTGTCTCTGTCCGCGCTTTGTAAATAATCCTTCCCTGTTTTCGGAGATGGAATAAAGGGAACTTCAAATGAAAAGTCTCATCTCATCTTCAATGTCTTCAAACTGCCATCTACTTCCAGAATTTTTAAATCTTTACACACACATATATATATATAAGCTTAAAAATGTTTTCCTTTGACTCCGCCTGAGACTACATATATCATAAGTAGTTTTATATTACTTAGCAAATATTAGCTTTTATATCAGTAAATCTGTCAATCAATCTATAAATAAATGAATCAGTCAAGGTAGACTGAATGCTCTCTGCCCTCTTTAATTCCTTGTACATCAATGCTCAGAGAAACGCGTCTCTAAGCTTCGAAAAATATTGGAGATCACAAGACTTTCTGAGTTTAATTTTCTCAGTCCATTATTTTTTCTCACTTTCATTATTTATTAAAAATTAAAGAAAAAAATTCTGTTTCAACAAACCAAATTTTTAACATCATATTTCGCCAAAAGAAAGTGAAAAATTTTCATTGGTGAAATATATTGTTAAATCAACTATTTATTCTTTAATTGAAATTTTAAAAAATATTAAATAGTATGTAATATATTAAATATATTATTGTATGTGGAATTTTTTTAAAAATGTAGATAGAAATATAACTATTAAATAAACTAATTCGAGATAGGAATTTTCTTTGTTAATTAATTATTCGTTTGCTATTTTGGCATTAAAATCAATTTTAAGCAAAATTAACTCAAAGTTTTTGTGTATGCTTTTGTACAGTATATACTACACCCATTTCCTTAACAATCAACTGACCTATGTCAGTATGGAAAGTAGTAGGCTGTAAAATCTTTTTATAGCAATTCAGCAAAACTTGCTTTATCTAAAATAAAATAAAAGAAAGGATAATTAATCTTATAATTTTCTGGTTAACTAATGTTTAAAATGATATTAAGTATCCATAGTGAACTGCGTATGCAAAATAAAGCCGTACCTTAAGCTAAGCAAGAGTTAATGCTAGCACTTTTTTTTTAATTTTGTACTTAAGTCCACAAGGTTAAGTACACAATTAAATATATTCTACTTAAGTCAGTACAATATATTTAATGGTACATTAGATTTCAGTCTTCAAGTCTACACGCTTCAACTTCCTTCGTTTAATGAATTTCAAAGATTCACAGATGTTCTTGGGGATCTTATATTGAGTCATAGATGAAATCCAATATCTTCGGATCTCGTCACTGATCTTGCTAGTGGGCTAGCTTTCATGAATCATTTCTGTATTGTCTTATGCTGTACGTTTTATATATATATATATATATGAGTTTTTTGTAGTGTATTTTGAGAGCGTGGTTAACCACAAATGCTTCTTTCATAGCAAACACGTATTGCTATTTTTCAACATTTCCTATAGATCAAGATAAGAATGTGAATATTTGGCAGTAAATTTGGTTGACGAAACTGTGTGACTTCGAACTTAATTAATTGTTAATGACTGTTCTTTTCTTTACTCACTTCTTCAGTTCTTCTAAATTGTTGAATTTATTGCTTTATGAAGGAGACGCAAAATTAAAATTATTGCATTTACTCAATCTGGTTTGAAGTTTTGGCATAACTGAGATATTAATAAGAAATGAATCAGAATTTAATAATCGAGCATAAATGATCATCACTGATGCTGATTCGCTACTTTCAAAAAATGCAAATGAATTGGGAAAAAATTTCAAAGTCACTTTGTTGTTAAGCTTAGAAATATAATTTAAATAGCTATCGGATAGGTTGGTTATGGAAAATTCTATTTTATGCATGAGCTTGATTAACAAATTATTTCTAAAAATCTAAACTGTACGTGTATATATGCGAGAAAGAGAGGAACAGTAAGAGAGAGTTTATCACACACTTTTATTTAAATTCATTTATTTCATACTCATAAAGACTGAATTTTAATATTATCCACTCACTTTTTAATGTATCAGAATGTTAGAATTTTATACATATAAGTATTTTGAAGAAATTTTCTATATTTTTAGAAACTGTTTTAATAATCTTAGAGTTTAATTATCAATTATTCTATTAGTTTTATTACATTTTAATTCTAAACAAGTGGAAACCACTGGCAATCGGGTTTTAGAAAAAAATATTTTGAAGATCTATAACAACTGGATACAAATTAAAGACTAAAATGTTGAGAATAATTAAATATGTAAATCTTTTTAGTACACAAATGTAAATACTTCTGTAAAATATGTTTTTATTTCTTTTAATATTTTTTATGTTAATATTAATCAGTATTCGCAATGAATAGCATGCGACGTTAGCAAATTTAGATGTCTGTAGGTTTCTATTCAATCGATGTATTTTTATTCTATAAGAATTCACAAATAATATCTTTTTTATATGTAGTTATAAATATAATAAAATTCTTGAAATTAGATTTTATTAAATATAAATAATAGATCATTTACTGTTTTCAAGTATTAGTCTTCTTACATGTTATTGAACATCTTTTAAGAATGAACTCAGAAATAGAATGAAAGAAAAAATTTCAATTAAATTCGAAGAATTCTCTTGTCAAGTTAGAAGTACAATCGTACCCGCCTAAAGGAATAAAAATCAGCCCAGACATGAAGATGTTAAAAGACCGCAAATGTGAATGAAATAAGCCGGAAAGTTATAAGGAGTTGAAAGAAAGTGTCAATGAAAAGTCAAAAACAGTATTAGCGCCTAAGGTAAAATTGTGAGCTTCTGACAGCAGCTGAAACGTGTAACAATCACAACTGTTATACTGAAGCAGAAATGAAAAGCGAATGGAACTGTAGAATAGTTATCTATCGCCTTTGTGCTTTTTCATTCAGCGTAACTTTGGAGCAGAAATGAAAACTGCCTGCAGTAACTACATTTGTCTACTTTGAAATGAAAAGAACTCCCTTTTAAAATTTTCTGGTAAAAGAAACTTAAGAAAAGTTAAACTTATAATGAAGTAAACTGTTATTTTTTTAAATAACGCTAAGCTTAAAATTGTAACCAACGGGCAAATTTAATTCAATTCTACCTGTTCCAATCATTATGTTAATGTGGGTCCCACATATCCTAAATTAATAGCATTACAATATTTTTCTTCCCAAATAATCCTTTAATGATAAATTCGTTTTTGGAAAACAAAGAAAATGGAATTTATACCACTATAACGCTAATGCGTCTAATTAGGAAAATTAACAATTTAAATTTCTCAGTAATTAATAAAAATATTTTTCTTCCTATTAAAGGCATTTTCGAAGATGTTTGTTCTTATTTCACAAAAAAAAAAAAAAAAAGCATTTTAAAACTCAAAACAGTTTTTCCCACCAAATACTCGTTGTTAATTTAATTTTTAATTGCTATTATTTGGATGAGAAAAAAAAATTTGATTTTTTTAATCGTATTTCTTCTCCAATAATTTTTTTTTCTGAGATTGATTCCTTGAACAAGAATATTACTGTGCATTCTTCTATGAAATTCTAATGATTCTCTCCATAATCTTTATGCTTTCCAAATTTTCAGAATTCTTTTTTAATTGAATTTTTTAAATATATTACATATTTGATAGCAACTAATTTATACTTCAACTATGCTATGATTTCTTATAAAGTTAAAAACAAATAATAAATATAAAAAATAGTTAAGTTCAATCTGTAGTTTTCTAATTTATTATTATTTATCAAAATACTACACAACTAAATATTTGCATTGTTTGAAGTTTTTAATTTTTTATCAAATGTTTTTGCATTCAAATGATAAGAATGCATCATTGATGATTGGCATATTTCATTATTAAATCTTTTAAACTAATCTTATGATGCATAGTGGCGATGGCAAATGACAATCGCTGTGATAGCGACTCATTTAAATGATTCATAATGTTACATTGGCTGGTTGTATGATGAGTCTGTTATACATCATTGATTTATGATGGTTCTTTTTTTCAAAAATAAATAAATAAATAAAACAATATTTCTAAGAATAATTAATTATTGTAATTCAGTTGGACTGAATCTCATTTGAGTAAGAACAGTGTCCAGATTTCAGTTAGGAAAACTAAGTAAACAAGTAATAATACTTGTAAGTTTGATAGAACTAAAACACAGTTTCAGTTGTTAAGATCCTATTGAATTTGCCTTTAAGAATAACTGAAACATGTTTTTAAAAATCAGCTTAAAAATAAAACAATTATAAAAGACATTAAATAACTACTAACTGCGGGCTTCAAACTAGTGATTTAGTACATTGTTATTGTTATTAACTATTTGTTATTGGCCAGAACTTCAATTGAGGAAGTTGCAATTTAAGTGTTCTTCTTCTTCGTATGAACCGGTTTTAAATTGCTGAGTTCATACTTTAAATTCATATATTCTTACATACAAAAATTCACACATTCCTGCTTTAAATTCACATATCCATTATTCATATAAATAGCTCTTACGCCCTTTATGAGGTATAAATAGTTGAAACATTCCTGAGACATCTTCATTAATTTGAAACCTAAATCCAGTTTCTCTTTATCACGCATTATTGTCATTAGGTCAAACTACTATTATCAAATTATATATTTCCAAATGTGCTACGGATAATTTCTTCCAAGCTTTGTAAATTTGAATAAACTAAAAAAATGCTTAATCATTATAAATCGAACGTATAATTATAGTATATGTATTATATACGTATAATTATAGAACGTATATGCATTATTATGGTAGGTTATTGTATTGTTAGAAAGATTTATCATATTCATGTACTGTGAAAGGCACAATATTACGTTAAAGATACATTAGAAATTTTTTAATATTAAACTATAAGGTGAAGGTTGAAAGAATTCAATTTCCTTCCTTTTGTTGTTCAAGCGATTAAATTATCAGGACAAAACATTTTGAAATGATCAATTATGAGAAAAAGTTTATTTCATATATAAATTCATAAATAAAATTCACTGTAAATTCAAGTTTACTTTCTTTGGAGGCAACTGAAGCGAAAAATGAACGGAACCAAATGTCATACACTTATTGTGGAAGGCATGACGAAGAGAATTCCGTAAAATAAAAAGTTGACAATGAAGTACCGTAAATATCGTTCATCGTAATATAAACACATTGAAAATATAATCCAAATGCCGATAAACCGAAAAAAAGTCTATGAATAATTCACTACATTTGATTCATTACGAAAAGTGCATTTTCTTTATCTCTCGAGCATAAATGAAATTATATATATATATATATATATATATA